>VZRH01002850.1:498602-529738 GCA_013397555.1 Urocynchramus pylzowi | reverse complement strand
TTTTTTTTTTTTTTTTTTTAAATAAGAAAAAAGTGAGTCTATAAGTAAATTGATGTAGGAAAATATTTTAAAATATACCACACCATCATTACCATGACCTTTCTGTATCTTCAACATAAAAAGACCTTTTAAAGTAGACTATCTTCCTCTCTACAGAGCTGACATAAAAATGCTGTCTGTGGCTTTTTAAAAACTTTTATGCACCATAGACTTAAACCATATTACAGTTGTTTCTAGACAAATTAACATCTGGACTGCCTCTGCCTGTATCACCATCATTCACTAATGTACAGTTGCTACAATTTCTTTCCCTACTATAAAAACAGGAATTAAAAAAATAAACCTCCAGGAGAATAGATACATCACATATTTCAAGTTTTTAATATCTGCTTCAAAATCACCAGCGAGGTAGTCACGGTCCAGACTGTTTTGACAACGATTTATCCCAAGTTTACCACTTCAAAATTGTCTACGCACAACCAGCTCATATTCAGCCCTCAGAGTTGACTGCTCCTGAATAATTTCAGGTATTTCTAAGTCTATTCTACATCTCACACTCATCTCAGAGATGACTCAGTTTCAGTGCCAATCAATGGCTTCAATTGTTCAGATTATGAACAGAACCATAAAATTAACAGCTGAGACTCCACGGAACTACCAAAAACACTTTGATGTAATGGTGAGTAACCACTGCTGAACCTCTCCACGGGAACTGGGCAGGGAGGGACGGGTTAATCACGTGCAATTCCACTGAGTATTACAGACAAAATACCTGTCAGCCTTAGCAAGCAGCAGCTTCCTGTACAGCTGACTTTCTTGAAGGAATCTACAAAGGCATACCAGGGGTCTCAGTGCTTTGCCAGCCCTTGCCCCCAGCCTGCATCTCGGCTCCAGCTCATGTGGACACTGCTGAAAGGAGCCTGGGCTCTAATGTGCACTTCCCTAACCAAGGTATGAACACCTGCCTAGTACAATGTGGCTTTACCTGCAGGTTACAGCCTGGACTACCATAAGCCATAAACAAAGGATGAGCAGCAGTAACCCCAAGGAAGCACAGGAAGATTTTTACGTTCATCAGAAAAGGAGAAGCTAATATCAACAGGCTAAATGATGGCCTAAGTGAAGCCTGTGTGAGTTTTGCCATCTTTCCCACACACCTCTGAACGCATTTCTGAGGTGACCTGCACCACCACCTGTGTTTCAAAGCTTCTCCAAGGGAAGTGGCCGCAGAGCTGCCCTGTGTGTTTTACAGAACCAGAGTACATTGGGTGCTGACAGGCTGAAATGCTGCAGCCAATATGCACTTTGAGGAACATTCCTCCAAGCATACACCTAATAAAAATGTAGAGACCTACAGAAAAGACTTCACAGCTATCTGAGAATTCCCTGGTTCTCTAGCATAGCCCTGCCTCACTGTTTTTAACCATGGATGCAGCAAACACCTATGATGTCACACCACTCTGGTTACTCACTGGCAGGGGAGATCCCTGAGGTATTTTTCTTTTTGTGTTTCCTAATATCAATATTACCCTTTTTAGCTTTATCACTTTGTGCAGTCTGTATTTCTAGTCTCAACCATCTCAACCAGAAAAAGGACTCCAAAGCCCTTAGTGCTTACTGGAAAGATGCAGATAGTTGTGGGAGATATGCAAAATTATTTCTACCTTTAGCTTATCTCACAGATTTCTTAGCATTAAAGTTTTTCTCTTCCCCAAAAATCATCTCTCACAGGAGATACTCATGATAAATAAACAAGCAAATAAGAGTTACAGCAATCACATTCTGCTATAACTCCTGGAGCTGGAATGGGAAGAGAAGGAACCAAATAGCACAATACCCTTGATGAATTCACAGAGCTTGACAATACCCTGCTGACAAGACAGGGGACTTTGAAAAGACCAAAACAACTCCTCTGATGATAACAACCTGAATTTTACTGAATCTTCAACACTTCATCCCAAATGGTTGCTTTTAAAATGCATTAAAATTTATTGCAATAATGCCTTGCTGCCCATTCCTGTACTTGCAAAGCACAGAGCAGTCATCTAAATCTCCCGTGATAACATCTTCAAGACAGGAGCTTATCAGCAGTACAGAGAAGGAAAAATCCCGTGGGTTGGGATTACACTTCTGATTATAAATTTCCTGAGAGAAAGATGTCATCAATCTACATTCTTTATGAACTCTACCACATGAAAGTACTCTTTTACTCTAATAATAGCTATCAGGTTTTGTGCAAGCAGCACCTGCAACAACTCTCCCACACAAAAAAGAAAAGTTGTTACATTCAACCTCACAAAAGAAAATCAGTCAGCATTTTTTTTTTTGTCATGAAGCTGGTTTATTTTTATCTTTCCATTGTCATCAGCATACCAGCTGTTACACATCCCTTTAAGGAAGATTAGAGATTAATAGTCCTGTTTTCAAAATATATTGGAGTACTTACTTCCTTACTCTATAATACACATATCCTAACACAGGAAAAAAATGGAAGGCCTATTTTTAGACATCTCACAAAACAGGTGATGGAAAAAGTTCATCAGGATCTTCCCAGGCACTTTTGTTAGAAATATGTCAGTTTGACATTTTCCATCCTGGCTCCCATTCAGCTCTCCTGTAGAGAGCAATGGCAAAGGTCACAGTAAATTGCAAGTGACTCAGAGCAGGAGGAAGCTCAGGGGGCCCTAGAAGGAGGCCAGCTGCCTGTTTCAGAGGCTTCAGCCTGGTATTTGAGGCAGGAATGGGTACTGCATACAGCGAGGGCCTGTTCAGATACCCACTAACTCATGTCATTCTGCGTCACAAAAACACACCATGCTACCCCTCATGGCAGAGTCATGAGAGCAAAGAGAGTTTGACTGGTTCGAGAAAGAACCCTCAGCTCTCTGACCTATACACATATCAATTTCAGCACAACAGGTTACCCCTTTCTCTTGAGCCACTGATGCCATTCCTATATCAGCCCCCTTTGAAACCAACAATTTTCCACGTGACATCACACAGAAAACTTTGCCAAAACACAGACATGTAAGAACCACTGCATTCTTTGCCCCTAAGCAATTAGTGGGCTTACCAAGGAAAGATCTCAAGAGAGTTTAGCACACCTTACTTTCAGACAGGTGATCTGTTTTCATGCAATTTTTTTTTTTTTTTTACATACATAGCAATGTATGTAAAACCGTTACAAAAAACGCCTCCTCTAAATTCAAACACTCTTTTTGATATAGACCTATAAAGTCTGTCCTTCTCTGGACTGATTACTATTTCTCTCTCCCTTCTGCCCCTCCACCATAGGAACTTCTAAAGCAATTATTCATCCTGGTTAATGTGTGTGTGTACTGTTTCCTTAAAGAATACTCATACTTTCTCCATGTTAAAGTTCTTGAGCTGTTAAGTTCAGCAGCATTTAAGAATTACCTCCTTTACTTTCTCAGAATTACACTTTCAGTTATTATTTTTATTTTCACTTGGTGTCCCAGCTTCTTTCTTTGCCTAATTCCTTTGTAACATATGTACTATTGCCAGAAGAAAATCTGAAGTATTTTGTTCTCCCAGTGCCCTTGTAAGTAATGTCATCTTTCTTGGGATAAAACATACCATATGGTTGTGACTATTGCCTTTCAGTTTGAGTGGACCTCAGGGATCCAAACTTTCTATCTGCTTGATCTTGATATGGCCAAGAAAAAGCTAAAAATATGAACAGACAGGAGAACAGGATCATGTCTTTCTTTCAACTAAGAAAATATGAAGATCAGAGAAAACTTGGGGAGGAGATTGATGATTGTAACACATTGTGTAAGCTCTGGGCTCAGGGCCAATCACCAGTTAAATCTGTGCCCAGGGCTTCAGTTGGCCAGGCCAGAAATAGTGATGCTATTCTTGGGAAGGTGCAGCTGGCTGCTTCTCTGTGACTCTGGTCACTAGCAGATTGCATAAAGAGACTAACACCATTAGCCAATAGGCTGGGCAAGGATGCTCAGCACAAGGATCATCTCTGCGCACTTGAACAGGAAACCTCAGGCTTCAATTTCCTTCCAGTAAACTTTGGGCAGTGACACTTCCAGCATTACTTCAAAAAAGTTCTATGCTGAATCAACACAGAGTCAAAGCCAGTTTTCATTTCTTTCTTTGATACTTTGATTACATGCAATTGTGTATTAAGAGACTGAAATACAGGACTTAGTGTTTCCTCTCTGCTGCCCTTGAGAAAAATTCAGTTACCTCTTTCTATCAGACTGTGCAGCAAAATTCTTTCAAAACAAATCTATACTTTCTATTAATGCTGCTTATTAAATTAGGCTTCAAAGAAATGTTATAGGAGGTATTATAGTATTTTACAAAACAACTCTTAACAAAAAGTATCAGGGTTTTTAGAGTGTTCACTCAAAGTGTCACCTGACAAGTCAGATGATTCTCAAACATGAGGAAGATAAAACTCTCCCCTTCCTCCTGCCATCAGAATAAACTCAGTGCTTCTATTGTAACTTCTATTGTATTTACTTCTAAACAAATATTTAGTTTTTCTACTGCCCTGAGTTATGAAATCTGCATTAAATTACTCTGAAATAATTAATTAAGGAAGCATCAAGAAAGTCATTATACCTGCATAAATCCATATTCAAAGCCACAAGTGAAAAACAATAATCTATTCCATATTCACTATTTTTAAAAATTGAAGCAAACACTTTCTGAAAAAGCAGTATATGGACATGGCAGGGGAATGTTTAATATCCAACCAAACTATTCTTGACTCATGCTTTACTGTGTGCAGATATAAGTGATAAGATACTTGGAAAAAACTAATAGCCATTTATCCTTTCAAAAGCACAGTTCCTTCATTCTGTGCAGCTCAGTGCACAGCAACATAACTCACAAGTACAACACTTACCTTGATCTCAGCTAGATCAGTACATCAGCAGCCCAGGAGATCAACACTGACAGCTATCAGGCATCTACATGATGATCATATTTCACAGAGGTGCTCACAATTTATCCCACACATTCTCAACTTGCATCTTCCAGCATGCAGACGGAAATAGCATCATTTCTCTACCTGTACTGCTCTTAGCAAGCTAGGAAGACTTTAAAAACTGAAATCAAATAATTTGAAGGTGGTCCTATAACATAAAATACCATTTGCCAGATACTAGGAGCACTACTGCTACAAAGTGAAATGCTGCCACAGGAAAATTCTATCCCAGCAGATCTGATGCAGCAGTCAGCTGGGATGAGAGTCCACTGTGGCATTGCAGTGTGCATTTTACAGGTCTGTCTAGACCAACACATCTTGAAAAAAAGAATGTGTTTAGTGAAAAAGCAGCTTCTGGTATCCTGATTGCAGTTTTGTTCTCAGGCAGCAATGCAGCAGAATTTTCTCAAAAGATCGCACACATAAAAGCACCAGATCTCCTGATGACCAGCCTTCCACACACAATCTTTGGAATATCAGCAAGGATGTATAGAAGGAAAAGAAGCAATATTGAGAGAAAGAAGAAATTTCTCTAAGAAGTCAGCTGCAGATGAGCTGGAACAAGTCCTACAGTACAGCACTCGTATACACAACTGTCACTTCTGCAATTCCTTACCAGCTGCTGTATCTGACCTGATGTGGGAAAAGAGAAAAGTGAAATCAGGACAGTAAAAAAACAAACCAGTAACAGAAAGAAAAAAAAAAAAGTTAAGGAACATATGAAAAAGAACAGGAGAAATATCTCACCCATATTTTTTCCCCATGAAATAAGTCTCTTAATTTTGGCCTGATAGGTCCTACACTAACTCACTGTCTATATACACAAATTGTATATTTTATACATTTTAATCTTGCATCTCCTCTAGTGCACCTTTATTGGAAGTTTGCTAAATATTTACAAATAGTAATTTGGCCACCCCACACCCTTTCCTGACACATGGCTTTTGTTCTTTTTCCACAAAAGTAATTTTCTTGACTACAACGAAGGTATGACAGCAGTTAAGAACTCTGCTAATAAATCTTTGTGTACAAGATCACGTCTCATGTAGTTTGTGCAATCCAGGAAAGGACATTTCCTTTGTTTGAGAGAAGAACTTCTGTAATTGTAAAAGGGTCATGAAAGGAACACAGGACAGCCACCTGAGCAGAATAATTCATGATCATGTACAAATTTCAAAGACTGGGATGAAGACAACTCCGTGGATTTTCAGCAATAATGTTGACAATAAACTTAAAACCCAAAAATGCTCTTTTGTAACCTTTGCATAATTCATTTGCTTTTACTTGCAGTAAAAGAACCACAATCAGTGGCTCCTGCAAAATATTTCCAAACTCTTTCTTTGAAGCCTCTCACATTGTGATGAGTTTTATGACACTATTTCTGCCAGTGCCCCTTTCATTTCATTAAAGCTACAAGAACTTGCCACATAGCAGCCTGTTTCTCCTTGTGCCATGCTCCCAGATTCAGATGAAAACAGATGAACACAGAAACAATTCAATGAAAACACCATTTTTAACAAAGCCTTCCAGGAAACTTTAAAAGGAGTGCAGCTGCCCTGCCTTGGCCAACACGTGGACCCAAACATCAAAGAACAAGAGCACAGCAGAAAGGAAAGGTCCAAAAAGCAAGAATATCTATCAATTCCTCTTCTTTATTGGAACAAGGAAGATAAAAGATGCATTCAAGTAAAGATGAGACTTGTGTAGAGGGGTTAACAGAAAAAGGCAAAAAGAAGGAATTAAATAGGTGAGAAAGAAGACATCGTTGGTTTGGTTTGGTTTGAGGAGAGAACCAAGCGCAAAGCCTAAAAAGGCAAGACAAAACAGACAGGAAAAGGAACTGAAAATCAGACTGTGTGTCTGTGTGTCACCAAGAGAACCATCTCCCAGAGGCAAATGGCAGCTTCTCCTTCATTTGAGACCCTTTAAGGCAGGTAACTCTCCAAGCAATCTGCTAAAACACAATCAGTCTGCTACCTAAGTGATATTCAAGATAGATCAAATCAGATAATCCTCTCTGGCCTTAAAGTACATGAATTTATAAAAGGTTCAGATAAGGAAGGAAGTGAACAGAGGTTACAGAACAGGAAGGGCAAAACTTATAGAATGATGTAATATATTTCAAAAGGGTAAGAAATAAATTCACACATTTTCAAGCTTCAAAACAAATGTGCAACCCTTCCAGGAATTTTAAGTGCCTAATTCCTGTTCCATATATATCTGTACTCTCCAATATTATTCTCTTCCCAAGACTTCAAATAAATACCAATAGCTCTATTATTTTATCTAAAAAAGTCAAATCTAAAAATGCAGCTTTCCATGACACCCTGTACCTTTCAAGGAAGATATTAAATGGTACCTGGAAGGTTTCAAAGTTTTCCAAATATTTCCTATTTACAATTAATCACTTCCTAAAGCTCAAGATTATTCTTCTATAGAGAGGACAAACAACTCTGAACAAACACAAGTTCTCAGAAAAGAGATTTAGGCCTTTGTATTTTCAAAATTAACAGGTATTTTTATGACAGGGGGTTTTTCCAGTGCAAGTTTGCAATTACACAGCTATTTTGCCTGAGAATCCATTGCACACATGATTACAATTTTCATGACAGAAAATTTATATTTAATATAAAAAGACATAACCCAGTGGCAGAGACTTCAAGCACACAAAATAGCAATAAAGTAGCTATTACTAGCACTGAAAGTTGCCTCAGAACATTTCATGTTTCACAGTTAATGTGAGTTTAAATTTATGCTTGAATATCTATCTCTTATAAAGTTACACTACAGCTAAGTATGAGTGACTGTTAATTTTTCTACCATTCTTTTACACTGAATCTCCTTTTGTGATGTTTTGCTAACAAAGTAAAGCAACAAAACAAATCTGGAAAAAAATACACTGGTAGAAATATACAAGCACTGAACGTGCAACTGAGATTTGAAGAGCTGCACATTTAGTTAAATGTGCAACAGCCTGTTACTCAAACATAAGAAAGATCAAGATATTAGAATAAAGTAGTTAGCACACAATAATATTCTTATATTTTAGAGGCACAACTGCATCATTTGAGTTCATTTCAACACACAGAACTCCCAAGACAGCCATGGGTGTTGTTATTCCACATGCTACCACTGCTACTTGTATTTGAAGTTTCTCAGTGCCAATACTGGCACGTTGAAAATTAGGCACTAAGCCATGAAACAACATTTTAATGTTCAAATCTCCTTATTCACAAAAAGGACTTTTCTCTGTTAAATATCATGGCCACAGTGTGATAGAAATTCTTTAAATGTATTACCTAAATTGTTGAAAGCCTTAGCAAAGAATTTAAGGAAAATATTACCTGGAGTCTAGGAAAGCATGCCCAATAAAGCAAAACCCCTACATAAATGCATTTCCTCTCAAAGTCATTATGTTAGCACAGAACAAATGATGGTGAAACAAGTAGCACCAACCTGAAATACAATCATTTTCTAAAGAATTTACCATAATGACAAAAGCAGCATACAAGAAAAACATTAGCTCAATAAATAACACACTTGAAATTACATGAAGCACATTCAGAACATGCCTCAGCAGCAGATTCAAAGCCCCTTGCAGAAGCCCTATCTGTGTTCTCACAGCACTGCTCTGTACCAGAGACCTTTTCTCAGTCCCATCCTAAAGGTGAGAATTGCTGAGAAAGCAGCTTGATATTTTCCAAAACTGTGAGTTGTGAGTTGGAATTTAGATACTGAGCACTAGGAAGATGGTGACTGCCTCGAGGCAGGCTGTATCCAGCCAACTTCTGCCACCTCCCAGGTCTCAACAGCTGCCCAAAATCTGACTGTCCACAGTCCCAAATATCAGTAAGGAAGAAGCCAGACTGCTGTAAGTGTTACTGGGAGCAGATTGCCAGAGAAAGCAGCGATGATAGAAAGAAATTTTAAGATTTTCCTTAACTACATTACGTTCCCTCACAGAACACCTAAATTATTACCTAACTAATAATGTTCTCCCCACTCTATTGAAGGCCTCACTATTGAAGAGACTAACTGGGCAAGTGAGTGCTCTGAATAAGGTCATGTCATTGCAGCAGCAGCAGCACATGAATTAAAACCAGGAGCTGAAATGTATTTGGTGAAAAGCTCACCAGCTCAGTTCCCATCTGAGCATGCCAAAAAATCCCCATGTCAGATTTCACTGAGAAATACTCACTTTGAGGCAAAAGCCTCAAACCTAGGACACTTTGCTTTCCACTTAGGGTGGCTCAGCTCTCTGCTGCATTGACCAAACTGGAAAAAGTCATGAATTTAATTTGCATCATCAAAGTAAATTACCAACAAATCTGATGGAGAATTTAATGCCAACATATTATCTTTAAAATCCCTCCTTATAGTATTCAGACACAGCTACCTGAGCATACTGTTCTTTTATCTTCTCTTTTCACTGCTAAGATACTCCTTTCAATCTATCAGTACCTATTATTCTTCTCATATTGCCAGAGAAAAACCATTTACTTGAAGACATAGAAAAAAAAGGTTAAGCAAATATGCACAAAGGAATTGTGGGAAATGGAGCAAAGTAGACTCATAAAAAATGAATGCTGATAAAATGATTAAAAGCCCAACAAGTACTATTAGTAAGATAGTAACTTCACCCTAAGATTTTAGTCTCAGTCCTTGAAGGAGCTGTGCTGCTTTCACACACAGTAAAAAAAGGAAAAAAAAAACCCTAGGAATATGGCTTTTCTAAAACTCTTCAAAACCCAGCTCAAGGGCCCAGAAATAAACGCTATAATATTTAAAAGTCCACCCAATACACATAGCAGATACTAAAGACATCATGTGCAGTCAGCAAAATATTGAGTGCCCTTCAGAAATTGCAAGATCAAGCTGAAAATATGAAAAGCTAACATGGTACACTTAATACATGCAAAACAGCTTTAAGGGCACAGTGGAAGACACTGAAATTTGTGTATGCTGAAAATCATGTCTAATTTCCAGCTTCACACTTTCTGTGCTGAGCTGAGCAAGGCTTGATATTGTCATTCAAGTTTATTGAAAAAATGAACCCATGAGAACATATCCTTTGCTCAATATTTCTGCATGCATAAGAGCATATTTATATCTTAAGCGCACATAATTGTTTTATCCTTAATTTAATAATGAGAGGGGTAGAGGGTTACTGAAGCACTTCAGAAGTATTTTCATGTTTATGTAGGAAAAAACTCACTTTGTTCAAATTGATATAGTTTCATATTATCATTATGAGTAATATGCTCTCTGAAATCTTATCTAAGGAAGTTATAAACATCTGAGAGAAGTATGATGCCTTAGAAAATGAACTTCTACTTTATCTACACCATCTGATGATGGCAGTTCAGTGTGAAGAAATGCTGATTATATTTACTCAACCTCTTTCCTGACAACAATAAAAATACCAGTGAGATTTGGAGGAAAGGTTGATTTTATTTGCCTGCTTTTGGTTTTGCTTTTGTTTAATTTACAAGTGATTCATCTGCAGTGCTATATTCACAAAGGAATTGTGCAATCTGGATCAGAATTCAGTCTTGCTGGAGCAACAGACTTTGTTGTAGTCAACCTCAATATAGGTGGCAAATGATCTGGATTTCAAGCTGCTACTGTAACTAAAGCCCAGGTATCTAAATCATGCGCATTCAAACAAATTAAATACAAAAAAAAGCTATTATTTCCACACTTAAGCAAGACACCCATACTGAAAATCAGAAATTGTTTCACATAAGGAATCCAGACAAAAAAGGCAGGAGCTGAAGTATTTGATCTGCTTTCAATTTGTATATTCATTTTCTTTTTAAATAAACAACATGAAAGCAACACAGATCTCAAACATGAAATGCAGATTAACTGGTTACAAAATATTCTTATTTCTTAACCACTGATATAAAGCCCCTACTCAGCAGACCCCAGAATACCTGAAAGAAAAATGAAGTCCCAGCTTTCAGGCAGAAAAGTCAAAGCATGACAAGACAGAAAAAAGGTTAACAACAGGCTGACAGAGGACCCAAGAATAAAACCCAAACCATTGCTTTGCTAAATTACTTTTACTTCCAGCAAAATGTTTTTAACCTGGGGTCTTGTATCAACACAGAACTACAAAGCATTCATTATAGTTTCTTTTGTAATCACAGAGAAAAATATGCCTGACATGCAGGATTTTTCCTAAATTGTGATTAATAACAGTGGAAGAGGAGAGGGGGAAAAGTCCCACAAATACTTTCAGCACCACGTTGGAAAATCCAGGCATAAAAGGACATTATATTCATTTGTACACACTGCCCTTCAAGGTTTGTCTTAAAGTGTCTTTTCTACCCAGTTATGAAAGAGGAGGAAAGTGTTGACAAGGGTGAAGGAGGACACCTCAGTGACAGCTCTGCCTGTGGAGGTGAAGGAGTGGCAGCAGCAGCAGCTTGTGCTCATTCCTGGATGCAGGAATGAACAGGGAATGCAGGTTTGCCAGACTGGTATTTCTGTTTCCTGGCCCATGGCATTATCCACCCTACTCAAATAATCAACACATGGGACTACAACGGATGATTTACAGTTCCTTAAATATCTGTAGACTGAAAGACCCTGCTGCTAGGGAAAGCTCAGTGACTCGGGGGCTGAGCCCTGCCTGGAAGCAATATTCCAGATCACTTTGGCAGCTCCAGACTACAGCCATCCCACCCCCAAAGGAACTGATGCAAACTCTTACATCAGAAGTGGAAAGGAACAGGGTGGGTTTCACTCTGTTTCCATCTATATAAAGTACTCTACTTCTTATCTTCAAAGAATCCATATGTTAAAATATGAGATAAGCTGATTCTAACATACAAAAAAAACCAAAACAAAACAAAACTTCAAGAACTAATTCCTAACTTCAATAAACACTAGCTTCAACGTTAACGCATTTTGCAAACGTGCAAAATCCTTCACATAATATTATATTATATTGTAATCTTATGTTAGTAATCACTGAGGCTGAAAAAAATTACAGGCGCTAAGAGAAGTTGGCATTTCATCATCATTGGCATTTCTCAGTGATTTTGCATGTCTGTAATATATCATTGTAATCGTATCACAGTTATGCCAATGAAACCCAAGCTTGCTTTTCTATTTGTGGCAATATATCTTGCAAGACAGAATGTAAACTTCCATCTTCTGGCTCCGAAGTTTTGATTTTCAAATAATTTTTTAAACCAGACACTGATATCACTGGATATGCCTTCCTGCTCTAGTTATTTGCCTTCGTTTTCTGATTGTTTGAGCCATATCCTCAATTTGGGACAACAGTTAGATTAACCACTGGCTTAAAAAAAAAAAATAGAAATAATTAGTCCACAAACTGTCTTTTTATGCAGTCCGAGAGTCTGTCTTCTCCATCAACCCCATCACATAAGCTTACAAAAAAGCAATATATGGGTAATTAACCATTGCAAAAAGCAGAAAAACTGGCATAATAACTGGTTTAGGCACCAAGACACTGGGGTAAATCCTATAAAAGATAATTATTTGCTCTTTTCCATCACCATAATCTCAGGGACAATAGATATTTATCATCCATGTCCCTAAAAAAAAACCATGTTTAAAAAATAAACAAACAAAACAATGTTTTGACCACTGAAACAGCATCCTAAATTTAAAGCTCATTTCCAAGGTAAACACCCCAAACACTAAAGAAATAAATAGATCTTATTCTGGTAAGATTGAAGCACTACTTCATTTTATGATAAAAATAATTTTTTTAAAGCATTTAGATATAATGAATTCTTAAAGGTTAATCCCACTCCCATGAAAGCTGATTTCAGTATATATTTGCAAACTTCTCCATCATGCTCCTTTAGGACTTCCCAAGGTATGCACCAAAAAGGAACCCCAGACTTATTCACTGCACAGTCTTTTATTGACAAAGACCTTTCTGTCTTTGCACAACACCTCTGCTGTGCTGCTTAATTTGTCTTCCAATAGCACTCCTTCAATTTGGTCTTCATATTTAAACAATAGCAAAGGAAAACATATTTTTTCATTTATTTCCAAATTTCACAGCACTACAGACTTACTTTCAGAGTGCTTTATAGAGTTTGGAAGACTGCAGTTCTATTCTCTCCTGAAGATCAAAAATTTTTAATTCAAGATTAAGAATCTCTTAAGCTTTAAAAATATGTCCATATTTCTTTATCTCTGTCAGTCAATGAAAAATATTTGCTGTGTATGTGGACTAAAAACTAGCAGAGCTAAAGTTTAAACATTTTAAAATAAAAATTGAGCCTTTTGATATTATTATAAGTAGGGAGAAATTTTACTTAACCCCTTGTGACAAAAACTCCTGAATGGTGAAGAGACCAAGATGCTAAGTTCACCAGTATGACATCATTTCAGCACGTTTATGGCAGAACACGAGCAGATCAGGTTATCACCAGCAAGCAGCTACTTACTGCCTGTTTCTAAAGGAAAGCAATAACAAAAGCTAAGATGAAGTTACTTTCTTCAGAAGAAAAACAGTGAAACAGTGCCATGGGGTCTTAAGAGACAAAGAAGGAAAGGAGCACTGTGAGATACCAACCATTTGTGGTTGTTCTGGTGTTCTGGGTTTGTGGCTTGTTTTTGTTTTAAATGAAATCAGTAGGAGTTTTGCTTCCTGACAGTGACAGAGTAGAATCAGTTTGTTAGCTTGCTGTATGCCCTCTCACCAGGAGAGAACAGACCTGACTCTTTGCTGGAGCTGTACTTAGAAGAGAAAATTAATAAGTTGTGGGAGAAAAACCACAATGCAGGCACCTAACACGACTGTCCAGAAAAATCTCTTCTTGCTTTTTGCATGGGATTCTTTATATGTCAAATCAGTGGAGGTTTTCTTTGCCCACAAGTCCTGCACTGTTCCTTTTCATTAACTATCACCTGTAGGAGGAGGGTCAGAGATAGCAAGCACCGTTACAATACCATCACTGTATTCCCAATTGGAATTAAAAGCACCAGAATATTCTCAAGCCTCTGAGTATCTGCTCTAGAAGTCCCGGGAAACAAAATAGTGTTAAAACTTGCTTTGCTCTAAAAGTCACAGCACAAAACATTTCTATCAATTTTCAGAATAGTATTAAGGAAGAAACTGAAAAAATTCCCCCACCACCTTTGGAATTAATTGAGCCAGCTGCTCAACAAATTCTGTCCTGCCTCACCCAGCCTGCCCCCTTCTCTCAGTACACTTGGACCAAAACACTGTGCCTGTCTCCTTGTGGGCAGAAGCATGATAGCAATGTGAAGTCAGTTATGTGTGTCTACCTGTGCAAGACATTTCCATTTTACAGCAATCTAATTGGGATTTAATCTTCTACCTGCATAGTTTCTTATAAGTCTTTCTGTCAGAGACAGCCCCTAAAAACCCCTTGATATCTAAAGCATCTCCCTACCAACAAAGAAAAGAACCAATCAAATCCAAATGTCACCAACAAATAAAGAAAGGAAGAACAGATGGGGAAAGACAGAAGTCACTCTTAGAAGGTTACAATCTCCATCATACAAAACAAAACCAACTAAACAAACAAAAGAGAAAACAAGCAACAGTTGAAAAAACATCTTCAATAAACAAAGATGGTTTAGCAATTGGCTGTTCAGAATGATCTCTCTTCATTTCCACCTCATTACCCAGGAGAGGTAGCAGAGACACATATTAATGGTCCTCAGTACATTTGAACTCTTGCATTCAATCACAAAGCATCCTGCCTGAAGCTATTACATTGGCTCTTTGTCACAGACTCCCAAAAGCCCACCCACTTTATATGAATTCAGAGGGGCTACTGTAGGATAATTATCCATTCAGTGGGAAGCCAATGTTAATCTTCCCAAGGACACTTCAAGGACTATCTGTGATAACCATCAGTCCCTTAAGAAACACATAAATAAAACAGAAAACTCAGTCTTTGCAGCTTCTTCTTAAACTGGTTAACAGTCACAGAGAATTTTGAAGACAATTAAATACCCAGGCTTTTGGGGTGGGGGGGGAGTGTCTATCCTAGTTTTATTAAGGAGTCTCCACAGCTTTTAGTGTAGGTATCAAAGTTAACATTCCTTATTTTTTCATGCTCTGCACTGAAAGTTACTTCATCTAGTTTCTCCACAGTTTGACTCTCTTACTGTGTTTTGATTAGATTGCCAATGGCTCCAGAGTTTATCAATAATTAAAATCAGAATTGCACTTGTTGTTCATCCTATATTTTTAAAGAAAAATAAGAACAGTCTACCATAGAGATAATGATAGGGATTATCAAAGGATTGATCAGAAAGACTTTAAAAAAAAAACCAAAATAGAAAACCAAAAACACTCTGTAGCTAGAGAAATTCCAGGTCATCAACATCCACACTAAAGTTGCATTTCCATATTCACCTGCAAAGCAACTCTGGCTGGCTGAAAACAGGAAGGTGCTCCCACTGCATGAACAGAGTGGGCAAGTAAAATAATGTGTTTCATGGATATTTAGCTATCACATAGATTCACACAGCCCATGAACCAAAACAGTCAGTGAGGGCAAGCTACAACTAAATATGTTTTGGAAAACAAAGAGGGAGAATTGCATGAGAAAAGAGCACAGAGGGAAATATGACATCATAAGGTCTACTGCTCCTCCAGTGGACTGTAAGAAACTCCTCAGAGAGCTTCTAGAGCTGCTGATTAGCATTCTGTCCAAGTTAGCCCAACTATAAAACCTGACACCTAACCTTTGAAGTTGAAAATACAGATCTAAATGTCTGCAGATTAAAGTGGGCAATAAATGTAGCCAATCATCTTTTTTCTTAATGTGACAGTTAATATGAAAACAGAGAACATAGCTGATGCAGAAATTCAGACTTCGTAACCTTCACAACTGAAGGTTCACTAGGCTTATGGAATTACAAGGTTTTGCTTAAGAAGCCATGGCCAAACATACATTTTATTCACAGTTCTTCTGAAAAGGAAAACCAGAAAACATTACAGGACTACTTCTTGCAAGTCTTCGCCAGCCAGACATCTGTTACATTAAAAGAGGATCCCATTCCTGCCTCGTGCAAGCAACTAAAAACAAAGAACCAAACAGACTGATCCAGACTTTCAGCCTTCTTCAAACCATTGTGACAAAGACTGGTCCAGAATCATCATCTATTTTTTTCTTCTGATAAGAAGTGCTCCTGTACTCTTCTGCTTCCAAAAAGAACAATTCATGCTTCTGCACATTCAAACATGAGGGAGCACCCAGATGGAAACCGAATGGACAGCCAGGATGAAACAAAAAACCAAAGCCCAGACATATCTCAGACTTAGGCTGCTGAGCAATGCATAGTGTTGTCCTTCTCCTGTTCTTCTGATTTCTTACAAAAGAGAGCAAAAGGAAAGGCAGTACCTCTTCCTCCAGCTCAACAGAGAGAGCAAAACTTAATCAATTTTATAAAAAGGTGCCAATGTTCATTCCTGATCATTAATTTCCACACTGGCAGAGCACCATCCTTGGATCACCAACAGTTTTCCTTTTAACATTTGATTCTTTGACTCCTTCCCCTTCTTTGTCAGTGAAAGTTTCATTTTTAATGACAATTAACGCACACAATCCACAGAGTCAAGAGCAGAGGTTCCAGGTCTGGACTGCTGCTGTCCTGGAGCATATCTAACCCCTGTAGACACAGCAAGTGTATCACATTTCTCCCTTACCGACTCCAGTCACAGGGTCTGTACCTTCTTGACTGTTTTGATAATGCCTGAAGCTCCCTGCAGCAAAAGCCAGTCTCCTCAACTAGAAACGTTTAGGAACTAAAATTTAAAAAATTAAAAATGAGAGCCCTGAAAAAGAAAAAATAGTTACATTCTATCCTGACACTTTTGCTGCTGTTTGGAATCAATTTAATCTATGAAAGCAGAATTGAATTAGCTGTATCACTTGTCTTAGCTGATGGCTACTCAAAACTGTCATACTCAACCTCAAACTAACTTTTAAGAATTATGTGTACATATCAATGTGTATATTGGTATTTTTTCTATCATTTCTTGAAGTGACTTAGGTAAAGAGTTGCTTTCTTCACATACAGTGGGAATAATTCTCACAAACACAGCAACTTCAATTCTGGTTCTGAACTATGGGCAGAGGGGAGGCAGGTTGAGAATTGAACTAAATGGCTTTTTTTACTCAATGGTGCCAAACTGGAACAAAATTCATCTATCAAGCTTTAAGAAAAACTTATACATTAACTTCAGGAATAATATTTCCCACTGAAGCCTTTGAGCCTCCACTCATTTTATAACTCGTGGAGCAATGAAGTTCATTCATTGAGGAGGTGATCATGGTACTGTTCATCTGTCTCTCGCATTAGAGAACACCTTACACAGCAGCTTTGAGATTTCAAGTTATATTCTGAGAAATATCTCCTAGCATGAGAAACTTCTGTGCCTTGAACTTTGCTTTCACAAATAAATAAGTATTCAAGCCATGCATGGGACCAACTTATCTCTTTTACATTTCAAGCATTTTCTGGGTGTTGGTTGGAACTCCTAAAGTGAGTCAGTGAGAACACTGTTGGGAAGCTTCTTTCTCACACAAGTAAAGTGACAGAGAGCAATTCAGGGAGCTGGAAAGTGGTGAGAACAAACCTAGCAGGTCTAATTTACCCCCACAGGAATGCTGTCTGATAGCAGCTGGAGCTGTACTGATTTTATTTAGTTTGCTTGCACTGCAGTTAAAGGTGTGGCTGTAGCTCTCAGTTATATGCAAATCAGCTTTCAAGTGAAAAACTCTAATACCAATTACACTGTGACCAAGACAGACCAGCTAGAGAAAACCATGCTAAAGAAATAGGGCACTGAGATCTCATAAGGCTTGTGTTGTTCTTGGTATTTGAGGTAATCACATAAAAAATTGGATGTGCCTTCAAAAGATGTGATAACAAAAATCCTACTTCAAAGAGCATTTCTAGAAACATAGAGCCTTTCCCAGCCATTCAAAAAAAAAACATTACAACTAACTTAACACATAAAACAAGTTCATCTAGTCTTAAAACATACATACAATATATATTGGGTCTTAAAATGTATGTACAATAATTAGAATCACCTGAGCATTAACTGATTTTAATGCTGTCTCATTTCTGGACTGGAGGCAGAGAGGGATTTGTCAGGAGTAGCTCCTCACAGCAGGCTCTCCTCTGCTGCCTTCCAGGCTGACAGCTCCTTGGCTCCTGGCTCCTTAACCACAATTGTACCTGTTATTGTGTAAAAGTTTTCTCTATTTCTGGTGATTGCATGGGTGGATGACAACTTTTTCCTTCTGAGTCATTTATTTCTGCTTGGGCCTTTAAACCGCTCCTTTACAGTATAATCAGTCTCAGGAAATGACTAGTAATTACCTTGTTAAAACACACTTTTTCCAATGAAATAATTTTTTGAGTATAGGCTGTCCAAAAACTAACTTTGCATAAAAACCCAAGCTTACTCCATTTCCTTCTGTACTCTGAGTGGAAAAGAGGGACAAACTTATTTTTATGTTTTCTTTCACTATATCTTTACTCTAATTAGAGGAGTTTTCCCCCTTTTTACCCCTCTCTCTGGGCTCTGGTCTGGATGGCAAAGGTGTTTCAGTGATGTTCTCTCAGATTGTAAATACGAAATGACATCTTTCCTAGAAGAGAATGAGTGAAAATATTCTCCACAAAAAAAAAAAAAAAAAATATTGTCATTGGTTTTCTAATTGTAAGTTCCTCTGCCTGTAGAGTATTCACAAGAGCACACAGTGACAGGACAAGGGGAAATGGCTTCACACTGAGAGCAGGTTTAGAGAAGATATCAGAAAATAATTCTTTACTGTGAGAATGTGAGACTCTGGAACAAATTGCCCAGAGAAGTTATGGGTGCCCCCCATCCCAGGCAGTCTTCAAGGACAGGTTGGATGGGGTTCTGAGGAGAAGGTGTCCCTGCCCATGGCAGGTGGGTTGCAACCAGATGTTCTTTGAGGTCCCCTTCCAACCCAAACCATTCTGAAGCTCCATGTCTTCTCTCAAAATCTACTGATGAGTGGGCATGAAATTAAAGGATGCTATTGCTGTCAAAAAAAAAACTAAAACAAAAAAATAACNGGGTTCTGAGGAGAAGGTGTCCCTGCCCATGGCAGGTGGGTTGCAACCAGATGTTCTTTGAGGTCCCCTTCCAACCCAAACCATTCTGAAGCTCCATGTCTTCTCTCAAAATCTACTGATGAGTGGGCATGAAATTAAAAGTATGCTATTGCTGTCAAAAAAAAAACCAAAACAAAAAAATAACAAACAAAACCAAAAACACTTCAGTATTGTACTTCAGTATTCCAGTCCAGAGTCTTATTTGAAGATAAATATATTTATACACATAGAGCGAGATCTTGGGATTTCCTGAGGCTTCTCTTAAGATAATGTGACTTCACAAAGCACCTCACTGCCTCAGTGTAGAAATCACAACACACAGAGGATCCACAGAATTATTAAAAGTATTTGTACTGCATTATTGCTAGAAATCTCAACACTGATTTGGCTCATTTTTTACAGTATCAGCAGACTAGTTTTGACTGTGAATGTCAATACTCAGAAGCAGATAGGGAATATAGACAAATTGTAGAAGACAACACAAAGGGTGGCGGAGGGAAAAACCAGTCAATTTACAAGGATTCTTCTAATATTATATATTCTACAAACTAAGTTCTCTCTTTTGTGTTATCTATTTTCATTTTTTATCAAAGGCTTCCCTCTGCTAACTAATAATTAGCAGAGAACTTAGTTCCAAACAGTTTTAAGGTATTAAATTCTTTAAAGGGCACAGCCCTATTGATATGGCAATAATAATTTCATCTCCTAATGCAGGCAGCATCCACAGGTAGCCCTTTAGGACACCCTTTTGAACACACACCTACCCTACTACTTTATGCTTACCCTATTTGAGGGTTTGGTTTGTTTTTAAAACTGAGGTGATCACATTAAAGGGATTGGGCACTATTGCAGTTTCATATCTTAATAGTCTTAATAATCAAGACTTAATAGTCTTAATCAAGTCTAATAGTCTTAATATTTTAATAATCAAGTAACCAATACTTGATCAGCTTCACAGAGTTATGAGGAGAAAGTTTTCAACAGTTTTCAAATCCAGCAGGTGAAAAACAACCACGCAAATCTGATCTGAGCTGACGAGGCACACCAGTTACCAACAGAAAACCCGAGGTTTTTCAAGGAAAGGCAGAGCACTCCAACACTCTGGAAGCGACCCCCTAGAGAGAGAAAACATTAGGTGATCTTTCATTCTGTGGCAATGCATTTTGTCTCCTTACTCTGTAATTTGAGAACTGTCAAGGAATCCACCACTGAATGATCTCACTGACACCAGGTTAACAGCAAAGACTGATGAGCAGGTGTTAAACAGCCTGGATAAAGTGCTCGGCTACTGGCAGAAGCACAGGAGTAAGACTCAGTCCAAAACTTTGGATTCTGTATTGAGAATAAACAAATATCTTTGAATCTGCTTTTCTGCACAGTAATTAATGCTTTCCACAGACCAAACAAACTTAACGCCTACAAAAAAAAAAAAAAAGATTAGGTACCACCCAAGCTTTTCCTAATAAAGACTTATAATTTCTGAAAAAACATAAAAGTATGAGAAAGTTGAACAAACACATCAAATCATATTGATTATAAATACATTTGCATGTATATGCAGGTTCACATAAATAATCAAAAAATTTCTCAAACACACTTTTAGAAAATATCTATGTGGCTACCTAACTTCAACCAAATTTAAAATAACTGAAAAACTGAAAATCAAAGGAATTGCTTCTCTAATGTATGGAAAAACTGGGACTATTTCTGAACAAAAACAATTTTTAAGTACTTTTTAAAAATTGGAAAACAAAAGGCATAAAAGAAATAATCCTTTGTAGTCAATGCTTTCTGTTAATGTTCAGTTAATACTAATAAGTAATTAACACAATTTAAACTGGAATGTCCTAACTGGAAACAAAAACTTGAACTCATACAAAGAAAACATATTTTCTTCTGGATTTTTTTGGTTTTTGGGGTTTTTTTTAAGTAGCAAATGTTCCAAACTCAGCAGAACTACATTCTACAAGCCTGTAGAAAGGGAAGCGTGCCAAGGTTTAATGTCTTATCTTTCATAAATAACTCGCGTTCTATTCCTGTATAACAATCTGAATTTTCTCATTAAAAATAGAGTAAAAAAATGAGCTCCTGATATAGATGTCTAGCTGAACCAGGTCCCCAAACAGTGTTGTTTTTCTAAGGTTGGAGATTATTACCATTTTACTAGTAAAGATAATAAGGGCTTGATATATGGAAAGGACTTTTCAATAAATACAAGGGTTAAAAGGAAACAAGGAAGCAAAATGATGTCAAAATGTTGGTAAAGTGTGCACAAAATTACTATAGAGATCAGTGTGCTGATTGGAGCTGTGCAGTGCTGAAACACAAAGTGCTGCCTGTCAACAAACAGAAAACTACATAGAAATAGTTAGACATAAAAGTAAACATTTTCCATTTATGTTTCAATTTAACATTTCAAAAATACAGAAAAACTCTAGAGATAAAGCAAGATGTCTGCCTTCAAAACACCACTAATCATTACTGTTGTTCTGGGAAGGTCAACATCCAAAAAAAAAAAAAAACAAGAAAAGAAAAAAGCATCTGCATATTCAATTTATTTGGCTTTTTTTTTTCCCAAATGTTTTCAGAAAGAGAGCATGTAGGAGAAATAATGTTTACCTCTAAAGATGAAAACTGCATCTATTGAAACACTTTATTGCATACACCAACTCAAAATGTCCCAAAATAAACCAAAAACTAAGTAAAAAACACCAGCATTTTTATATTTTGAACTCATGATCAAGGCATTAAATGTTTTTCGTCATAGGCAACATAGGCCAAATAGGCCCAACTACCCCAAGTCAACAGCAGCTCGATATTGTGCCAATAAAACCAGCTATTCTGGAGTTTCATCTCCCTGCTAATGTCTGAAGATACCAGTGTCCCTGCATTTCTTGTGGACAGGAATTACTATGAAAAACTATTTTTCACTTTTGTGAAAGAAAAATATCAACAATTTTCAAGACATTTTGCAGCATAGAAATGACCCAGCTCTCAATCATTCTGCAATACATTGTAGCTGTTTTCTCACCAGCCCTGACTCTCAAGAAGTATTACTGGATGTAGAGACCTGTCCTGCACAAACCCCCAACCCCAGGCATGGTTACCACGGTGAGATGGACAGCAGAACACACCCATTTGTGCTGGCCACTTGCATTGAATCCATGTAACTCAGCAATCCATGACAGAAGAGAGAAGAGCTATGGGGAAAGGGACCATTTTTTAACCAAGATCTAAAGCCATTTTTCCACAACCTGGTCACTGCCATTTGGGTCTCCCTGCACTCCTTCTGGAGCATTCTGACACTGCCCAAAGCCAAACCCGTGCCAGGGCCAAACCCTTTCCCCAGCACTGCAGTGTGAAGCAGAGTGCTGTCAGCAGTGTCATCCCACCTTTCATTCCCAGGGAACCAAAGCATCACCCACTACCCAGGATAATGCTGTTAAGAACATCCTAACAAACCATCCTCCATAGTGCTATAAAACAATTCCAACCCCAATACACTCTTAAAATCGACAGACATAAAAATAACAACCCTACTCTCCTGCTGTCACTTCTTCCTCACTTTCACTAAGAGACATCTTCAGTAAAAAAAAAAATATCTTTAATCATGAGAAGAAAATAGGAAGATGAATTAAACACGTGCTATTTATGCATATCCCACTCTCAAAAGACAACAACCACTTTCATGTGGGAATCCTCTAGGTGTAAACATAATAAACTTTCAATCATCAGTATACAAGGGCATTAGAGAAAAAGAGCATTACCTAAGACAGAATTACCTCCCAGTCATAATGTTTGCCATATAAGCATCTGGGTACAATGAAACAGAGACCAATACAATGGGAACTCAAAATTAATATGGCAGGATAGGACTGAGATTATGCAATTATTACCATTTTAATACACACTGGAAAGCAGAAACAAGCTCTCAATTATCAAAATGTCTCAGGGAGTGGGAACTAGCACAGAAAGCCTCATTGCTGTATTACAATTACATCTCTTCGGGCCTGTATACCTTTTGTCACTTGCCTTAATAGCAATATCAAACACTACAGATGACAGAAATAAAATTGTGAAGGGCTTTATTATCAATCATTTTAAGCTTCCAACAGTAAACAAGAGTGTTCAAGCAGGAAGACCAGCACAGCAAAGCAAGTGTCTCTCCATGGTCTACTGAGCTCTCATTCTTCTAACATATAGACATTCAGGCTGTAGTCCTTCAAAATGTGATTAAATTTGCACTAAAATATTCTATGCTCTCACAATTTCAAACATTTTAACATCACATCTAATTTTTATCTTTTAATTAACTTAGGAAATATTTTAATCCATAAAAATAAGCTGAATTTGTCCTTGAGACAAGTCCTTCAGGTAATTTTACTTCAGTATCATGTAAGTTAGAACATATTTTACCTTGACTATCATCAGGATTTACAGCCAACCATCTCCAATATTTATCAGCTTGCCTGACTTTAATTATAATATGCATGGAGCTAATGGAGCTAACCTCCAACACCACATCTATCAGACTCAGTTCCCAGAAGCTCTCAGCAAAGCCTAAGCACGAATGCTACCTCGGGTAACACGGCTTTCCTTGCACTTCCCAGTTTGATCATCCATTAATTACAGAGTGTTGACTGAACAGGGAGATGCAGGGACAAGACACTTCATACATCCAGCCTATGGTGAAGGCAGCATCACCTCAGGAAGCCCCTGACAACAGACTGCCTGGCACACACATTGTAGTGTGATGGAAATTTTACACTTTCCATCTGAAATACCAGAGAAAGAGAAGGAAAAGCAAGAAGAGAAGAAAATACTAAGAGGTGATCAGCTCACAGCCCTCAAACACACAAACTCCATTGGGTTTGCCACATACTTGGTGTTCACAAATCATTATCATATTACCTACAAAACCTGACCTTGCCAAAATCACTCACTCTTCAGGACAGACCAAACACAACAAATTAAATCTGAAAAGCAAAATGGTAAACAAAGGTAACAGGGCTACCTGGAAACAAAGTTGTAACTTCAAAACCTTTATAGCTCTAACAACTACAGGGAGGACTCATTACCAGCGAGTTCGGTGTTGGTTTTTTAGCATGTGCACTTGCAAAGATGATACACACAGCTCACATTTGTGCTGTGTGCACACAAAGGAAGTAGCACAAGGAATTGTGCCATTTCAATGAAGGTATGCTCCTACAAAACTGAGTGCTATGCATTACTTCCTACCCTCCAACTTCATAAAACTGACTCGCTTGGGAGCCTGAAAAGCTAGATGTTGATTTGCAAAAAACAAACAGAATCCGCAAACAAACAATCCCAAGAAATTGTATTTTGTCCCCACAAAAACCACCTTTTTTCATGTGTTTAAATGGTACCAAAACCAAACTCCTCTTTCCGCAAGTTGGGTTTTTTTGGTATTTATACTACTTCTGTATTTAAAGCTCAATTTCTAATTACAGATTCCAGGTACGTGACATTTATCAAGACAACCATGAACTGTCTTTGCTCTTCATTTACACACAGACGTACACATTTGTACACATATATACACACATATGTAGAGCAATAAGTGACAACACTCGGTGTCAGCATGAGAACAAGAGTACAAACACAAAAAACACCCCCTGAAATAGTCTCAGCACATATGTTCATGTGTGGTTTTCTCCTACCCTTTACATCACCAATCAGTCTCAGCAGAGGGTGGGCAGCTGTAAGGACAGACATGCCAAATCAACAGAGCTCTCCCAAAAAGCTGCCTCTGCTTTATTAGCTGCTGTGCCACCCTACAGGCAGCTGTTGTGTAGACTGCAGGGGAAGGAAGACAACCAGCTCCTGATTAGCCCCCAATTAATGTTGCCCAAATGACTCCACAGCTTTTCCTATCATGAGGGAAAGCTCACAAGCAAAGGACAGAATAATAACCCAGTCCTCACAACTTGCACCCCAGTGAAGCCTCAGAAGCAGCATATGATTACAAAGGGAGAAAGGCAAATCATTTCCAAGCTCTGACTTGCAGCATCAGCAAGTGAGATACAAACCTCAGTACATAGTGTGGCAGTAGTTATGGCTTTTTACCAATTACCTCTAATAGGGATGGTTCCATTTCCCCATTGCTGTGTGAAGCAAGGAGAGAGAGAAAGCCTGTACCTTAAATAGAAACACTAACTGCAAAGTGCATGGCTGTCAGATGAACCACAAATGAACACAGAAGCCACTTCAGACTTAATAAATACTGATCTCGCTTCCTCACCCTCAATACAAGAAGAACAAAACTGCCTGCAAGTACAGTGAGGCCCCTCCCGAAGTTTGTAGTTCAGAATAAAATCCCCATTGGTTCAATAATCTCTTGCCAAATTAAGCCCTTTGGGTCAAGGTGGCCAAGAGAGGAGGGAATGCCTTCTCCAACAGTAATGCTAACAAATATAACTCCTATTATGAATCAATACTCAGAGTTTTCTTTTCAAAACTGATGATAAAGTGGGGCACACCACCTTTTCTTTGAAAGGATTCACATGAAAAGTGTGAACAACTAGATTTACAGTTGGCTTCTATTACTGACATTTTTTTAAGAAACTTCAGGGGCGGGACTTCAGCTCAACCCTCACCACAGCCATTAACCTAATTTGCAATAAATGTTTGCCACTTTTAAAAAAGCAAGCAAATCTAAACCACACACACAGCCTGTGACCTGAACATTTTGGACAGAAAAGCTGTGGAAAAGCCACAAGGATGTGAACACTGCTTGCCACTGCAAACCATGTAGTAACTGGAAGGTTATGGGCCACAAGTGTAAACCTGACTGACAAGTTAAACTGATGTATGGAAGACTCCCTTAAATTTCAATAAAATTAAGTCTTGTCACATTTTTTAAAAAAGGTCTTGGTAAAAAGGTATTTAAAAGGCAAAACAATCTGTAGACGAAGCTCTGAGTTTGCTTCAAAAGTCAATGAAACTTTGTCATCTCCCTGACACTGAAACTACTTCTCCTTGGCAACTGAAGTTCAAAGCACAGAGATTAAGCATCTTGCCAGCTTCTGTGGTCTTTAAGTTTAATGACTATCTAGGCTTAATTTTATTGTAAACATATGATATTTCATATAAGTCAGTCAAGTTCTGTAAGAGACTCCCCACCATGAGACAGGCTGTGGGCAGAGTCTGGTGTCTGACAACATGGCTACATCCTACACAAGATTTTATAATGAAAAACTCACTTGTGGATGCATTAACATGTTTCAAAAAAAATAAGCTAGCAATTACCATCACACATTACCACTTCTATACAATTACCACAGTAATTAACAGCAATAAACATTAAATGTTTAAAATACTTCTTTCAGATCATTATCAGAGTCTTTCATTTTTCCTTTAAATAAATAAATAGAGATATTTTCCCCTAACACCACAGCTCTTTAACACATAAAGAATTAGCTAAATAGAAAGCAGCCATCCTCCCACCCAAGACATATGGGAAAACAAAGCTATTTGCATATATCCCCACAGGTCTCCTTTCACTTGCCAATTTCCAGTCTTTAAACCATTATTAAGGGAAAAAAAACATTTAGCTTCTTATTTTGGTTAGAGTGTTCTGCTAAAGAGAATACTCAAATCAACATTTTTTATCAATTTTTTTCCATTACATTGGCAACACAAATAGGAACATTCAGGAGCATGTTGATCTAAACATCTCCAACATCACTCTCACTCACATGCAAAAACCATAGGTATTCTTACCTCCTCATTTTCTAATCCCTCCATGACAAAAAACAACTCTACAGATTTCTGCTGAAGCAATACTTGAAAAGCAGCAGTGAGCACAACTAGGAGGAAATTCAACTAGGCTTTTTGTTTTCTAAACAATATTCAGAATCCCCAAATGATTGTCTAATACTAACTTTCATCATCATTAAAAACCAAATATCTAATTAGCTATTGTTTTACTAGACAGCAAGGGTAATCCTTCTTCATATATTAATATTAAAAACCTGGTATGAAAATGCAATTCTCTCCTGTAAAGGGTCAAAGCTCCTAAAATACTCCCCCCTGCCTGAGGTGCTTATTAGTTCTGTAAGGATGTCCCTTTCCCTCAGGTGGCACTACCAGCTCCTCTGCAGCAGAAGGGCATCAAATTTGTTTGGTTTTATTATAAAGTGGTTGATAAATTTCATGAAGTTTTAAACAAAGGAAAAGTTCATTTTCAGAGGAATTAAAAAATGTGAACAAGAGAAAGTTAAATCTTGCATTAACCATGAATAAATTAAAATATTTTCAGCAGATCCTAAACCATCACAATAACTACTGCAGACTCAGGTTTTTAGAACTCTTGTAGAGATGGTTTACTCCATTCCAATCCATGATACAATATAAGAATAACAACCAATCTATCTTCCCAACATCAGCTGAGGAAGGTGAAACACAAGAGGGATTAAACACTGGAACATCGGGAACAAACCCTTTCCTGAGCAGCAGCACTCACTAGTCCTGTGACTTTGTGTCTGATGTTTGGATTACCTCATGTTTAACAATGTCTGATTAAAGCTTTTAGTACCCTTGGATACTCTGCAAGATCCTTTTCCTCTGGAAAGCCCTGGTGTCAAACCTACGTGAGCACCTGCTGCTGCTGGGTTGATTCTTTGCTGTCTAAGAGTCTGCAATCAAGTTCACTGTGCAACCTTTTGCACAGCAGGAGTTTGGAGCTCTCTCTTGCCTTAATCACCTGTATTTCCTAAACATATAGAATTTAGAAAAACATGTGGATTTCAAGGAAACTTTTCACTCATTTTTCAGGTTAGTGGCACATCAGCTCTTACATAATTTGAGAAAAAAGAAAGTAATAAATTTATCACATTTATTCTTTAAACCAGCTCAGTCTGGATTCTTTAACAAGAAAATAGACCTGTCTTAAAAACAAAGTTCCTTCCCTCCTTCCCTCCAAAAGTGAAGCTTTTAGCTAATTTTTACATGAGTGATTTTTTTAAAATAAAGTGCAGTGGTGTTGCTGAGTTAGTGAAATTAAGCCCCTCTACCATCTTTACCATAGCTAAGCCCACAGAGGGAAACAGACAAATCTCATTGCTAACTTAATAGTTTTCTACCTTGACAGTTTACTAACTGGTTGGTTGGTTTTTTATTCAAGCACAGATGTGCTTGAATAAAAAACATACACATAAACCATCAAACACCTTTCTGATGCTTCTCTCTGAAGAGACCCTAAATGTCTTACTGTTCTCTGGCATAACCAAAAAACATTCAAGACTTCTCTTACATCTAATTTGTCAATTTTCTGTCTAAACCAGATCCAAAGAGAACTGGCTAAATAATAGGAATCCAAACAGGAAGAGGATGGTCTGGGATTCCCCCAAAAGCACTTTAACCCCTAGTGTCATCACTGCCATTACACCAATGTCACATCTCCCTGAAGCCAGTATGTGGTTACTGGGGGTTGCTGAACTTGCCAAACTCACTTGTCTCTGGGCTTGCAGGTTCTTCTACCATAATTTGGAATTGTCTTTGTTTCCAATGACTTAATTAGGATTTGAAGAAAAGAAAACTTAAATACACCTGTCATGAGTACTCAGTCAAACCCACTAATTGGCTAATAATCCAGCATTTTAAATGTTCCTCTTTGCTCACCTCCCACCCCTCCCATTGCAAGGCTGCCCTTGTTATTCCTATTTTAGTACCGCAATATATTGTTTCACTTAATTACAGCTTGTCCAGACTTATATGGCTGCACAAGACGGGAGAGAATAAAAGATATACAGCACCACAAAGACTCCCACAGATACTTCTTTATACAGCAAAACCACAGTATGTCACTTAATGCTCCTTGCTAAATAGGGAGAGCGCACTTCGGGTGGTCCAAACTATTTTTAAATAATTTGATGCACTCATATATGCTTCCATACATAAGGCAATCATTACAAAGCATCCTTAATGCAAAGCAACAGGGAAAACCTTCAGTGAAAATAAAAGCACTGCTGTTCCTTCAGCCAAGAGTTCTATTGCACCACAAGGGCCTGGTGGGGTGTCCAGTTAGGTGTTGGTGCTCAGGCTGTGCTGACTCATGAATACAATGCCAGAATTTGACCTTTAATTATTCTTCCACAGCAGGAGGGATTATTATCCCTATGACAAAAATAAATGACAGTTCCTTCCTGTAAAGATTCTGTCATTTGAAGGAGAAAGGTGATTACAGAGAAATGTTGGTTCTAATTAATGAATTATTCCTTTCTTAAGAAAGTTCCTTGACTTGAAAAGCTGCTATTATACAGCTTTTGGAAGATATGTCTTAATTCCTGTTAATGGCAATGTCAAATATTAATACAAGTGGGCCAAAGCAAAACGACTTTGAGAATTACTGAGGAACTGAATTAGGACAAGTGAGATCACTGGGTTATGGCATATAACATATGGTTATGCAAGAAAGGCATTTTGTACTTCAGGCACCGGATGTTGCTTGGTCTTTTGATATAAATATAACAATTCTTCTATTGCAGTTTCTTTATTTTCCTGACTGCCCATGCATGCTTTGCTAGAAGACACTTTGCTGTTGATACAAGCAAACAGTGGCCAGAAGGAGAGCAGAGGAAATCCCTCTGACTTTGGAAATGAAATTCAAGCCAGCCACAACACACACCAGCACTGAATCACTATTCCTGAATGAGGAATTCCCTTCCTCATCTGCTATGCAACAGCCGAAGATTTGTCCACCCCAAGGTTTGATTCTTGCTGATGGATGAGGTAGGGTGCTGGGAAGGTGCCAGGGAAGGCCGTGGAGCAGGTGATCCTGAGTGACATTGTGCAGTGCTCACAGGACTACACAGCTGGTGACGAGTCTGGAGCCAAGTGCTAAAGGAGCACCTGAGGAAGCTGTGAATGTCTAGCCTGGAGAAAAGAGGCTCAGGGGAGACCTCCTCTCTCCCTGCAGATACCTGAAAGGAGGTTGCAGCCAGGTGGGGGTCCATCTCTTCTACCAGGTAACAAGTGAGACATCAATGGGAAATGCCCTCAAGTTGCATGAGGGGAGGTTTAGATTGGATATCAGGAAAAAGCTCTTCACTGGAAGGATCGCCAAGCCCAGGGACAGGCTGACCAGGGAAGCAGTGCAGTTGGTGGAGCACCATCCCTGGAGGCATTTAAAAGACCTGTAGACATGACACTCGGACATGGTTAATATTTGGATTTTATGATCTTAAAGGTCTTTATCCAATATAAATGATTCAATGAAGTGGGGACTGTCAATAGTTCCTGACCCCATAAGACATTCCAAATTGATGAAGTCAACTATTGTCTCCAAATAGTGTGACAGTAGCTGTTGCCATTTAGTGGTCCCCCATCACAGGAGAAAAATCAATTAAATTATTGCAAGGGATGTCCTAGCTCAATTTTTGTCTCTTTCTTGAAGCCCTCTATAATTCTCCCATGTGGCTTTGTAGGAAATAGTCTATTTGAGTCTTGTTTACTAAACCAAGAGACACTAAAACAAAATATCCACTATTAAAAAAGCATTTCTGTAGGACTCAATGTTCCCCAGTAGTGAGACTAATCCTATTTACTCAATTTGTACACAAAAAAAGAATGCATTATTTCCACTTAAACAAATGCTATAATAAGATGATGAATATTAAATCACTCTCCAATAGAACTCAGACTTTCAGATTACATTGGTAATGGGCTCTGACTCTGAAAAATCCAAACTTTGAAGCATTTTTTCCTCTGCTTTTTATTTAATTTTTACAGTCTAATGACGCATTTTCTCCTAAAATGATTGAAATCACTCTTAAAATAACTCCCAGAGCAACAGATCCAAACATTAAATACATGAGAAGGTAAATGCAGAAGTTACAAAAGGCCCACACAGCACAATTCAGTGAAGAGCAAAACTCTGCCCCCCTTTGCACATGTCTGGCTGGGAGGTGAAATTTGTGCCACTGCGGACAACTAGCTAGACATTAGAAACAATTTGGACAGGGTGCTGAAGAAAGCCAGCAAACCCACACAAAGCTTCAGCCATAAGAAAAATAAA
>VZRH01002850.1:477308-498572 GCA_013397555.1 Urocynchramus pylzowi | reverse complement strand
AAAAAAAAAAACACCAAAAACAGAAATGTGAGAAGGAGAAGGAATGGGATTTCTGCCTCAATAAGGAAAAGAGAAAGAAGTGGTGGGAAGTCATATCAACTCTTAACTGGGTAAAACAAATGAGAAACAGTCTCCAAAAAGGGAAGAACCCAAAGTCCTGCCCATAGTGGCATCAGAAAGATTACTAGGGGACTGGGCAAAGGTACAAAAGGAGCAGAGGAAATATGTTTCCTTGATTCTGTATATGGCTTCATGTGCACATTTACACACAAGTGTATACACATGCATGTATACAAATAGACACACTCCTTTACTATTTTTCTTGAAATTAATACATAAATATCTATCTTTATACTGTTCTGTTTCTAAATCTATCCATACATATGTGTGTGTTTGTATATCTATGTATAGACACAGATGAATCCTCTCCCCTACTGCTTTCATGAAAGCCAGTAGGGATTAGGAACTTACTAAAAGCTCATTGCAAATTGAGGTATCTGAATATATTTTCTCAGACTGATGTCACTGCCTGAAGCCCTGCATACATCCTCCAGGACAGACTTCAACCTTTCTGTTCAATTTCCAGCTATGCTTTAATCCAACAGTTTGAGTGGATGTGTAAGCATTCGGTCCCTAACAAATCTGAACTAAAGAGACTCCCTTCTGCAACGAGGTTCTCAGATTCCCTGCTCAAGTACACCAAATCAGCCTTCCATTTCTCCTTGTCTTTTTCACACACCTGAACAAACTGTTTAGCTTCATGCCATGGGTCTAAACTCAAGAGATTCTATCTACCATCAGTCAGGGAAAGAAAGTCAAGAACTTAGGTCGTCTACAGATGACATCTATACTTTTCAAAGACCTCTCTGTCCAAAATGAATTAATTTGCACCCTCTGGTTCCAGGCTGCTGAAGTTGCCCTTTCTCTAGGCAGTGTGGTGTATTATTCTGTTACAAAATATAAAGGGGGGAAACAGAATCACCAATAGCCCCCAGTTTCTACAGAGTCGAGCCTGAAGACTGGTCACTAAAATGAAACTAATAAAAGAGAGACACTAAAGAATGAACAATGAGAGCTTTCCGCACTAGATTAATAATCACTTTTGACCAGATGACTGAGCTGTAAAATTGGTTGAAAACTACTTTTAATAACACTTTTCATTTCCCTTTCTCATGAGCATACACTCAGATAGAGACTTCTGAGGTCTTTTAAGATACCAAGTGATTTTAAAAATATCTACTTTGAATACAGAGTGCAAACCTGTTCTGAAAGTGTTAGTCTGAGGGGTTTTGAATTTTTTAAAAGAACTTGCATCATTCTCTTTGCAAAACATTTTTCAAACTCTTTGACAGCTCAGAATTATTTCCCAAACTTGCCTTGAATTTTTAAGTGACACGAGATGCTTGAAACTGCCCAGACTCTTGGTCCAGAGATCTCTGACTGGTTTTTGCTACCACTGAAGTTTACTGGTCAGCTGTGATAGTACACATTGAGAATAAAGGCTGTGCCATAACTTCAAGATCATTTGTATATCACATCAGGCATTGTCCTGGAAGCATTTAATATGTTTTATGGGAAACAACCTCTGCCCATACTCCCATACCTTGCTAGGAATCATGGGGATTAGAGAGGGGGAAATCTCACTGCTGCTATTAGCACACATATTCACATACCTTAAAAATCAAAGTACTAAAAGTAATGTATAAGTAATAATTGGAAGTGAAATTGACTTTCTTTAATTACATTTGGTGCTATATACTGTGATGCATTACTAAATAAAAAGAAATACCATCACAAATGACAAAAATCCATGCTTAATTTAAGCAGACCAATTACTTTAAGTGCTGCTACAGTCAGAAAAGTGATTCAAGGATAGCACAATTCCATTTCTTCAATAGCTTCCAGATCAAATTCAATGTAGAAGTCAAAAGGTCAATTTTTTTTCTCTACCCCATGGTATCACAAACTCCATTTTGGACCTGGAAAACTTGGCTGAATTCTTTCTTTCCTGGCATTCTCTGCAGCTGCAATGATGATCATACATTAAAAGACAAACTTTTTACAGGAAAGCCATCAGTTTTTTTCCAGGTAGATTTTATATTAGTCTGGAAACTAGGCATCTAGTGTGCAGTTATGCCTGAATAGCTAGGTACTGCAGAAATTGTGTAGAATAAATACTCAGACAATTCTGTTCCTTGTGTGAAAAGGTGCTTAACCTCAGTCCATCCCTCCCCTTTATTACCTCATACAGCATCAATGCAGAGGTGGCTGAGGATTCCCTCCCTAAGTGATTGCTGTTGCAGACTCATAAGCAGAAGGAAGTTACATTTCTCTGCAGCCTGCTGCTTAAAAATCTATATACCTTGCTATTAAACAATATTAAGCAATCTCAATTCAAGCTTCTCCACAACAGTTCCAGCTGGGATGCACCAACCAGTTGGAAAAAAAACCAGGTATTTTTAATAACACATGCAAACTCTTATCAACACAGCTCACACAGGGAAAGTCAGATACCTCCTGGTAGTGTCAGATTTGCTGAACAGACACCTACCAATACATGTGCAGGTGGTTCAACATCTCAGGTATCAGATTGACTGTATTTATATTAAGCAAAGCGTGCTCACTGGAAATATGGCAGCCCCAGTGATGCAGAAGTGGTTGTCTGACAACTGAAATCATGACACAGAAAGCAGAAGATAACTTACAAACAGACAAGGGTAAAAGAAAACTTAAAGCAGGTAAGGTGAAAGTATGCTTATGTGAAAATGCTCTGTATTGCTTCTTTTTTGTTGTGACAGTCAATGTTTCACACCACAAGTGATTTGCAGTGTTCCACGTGGACTGTGCAAATGCATGCATTTCTCTATTTTCATTACAATATTCCTCCGCAAATTAAATAAATGCAAGGGTAGCAGCCTGCACAAAGGGATCTTGACAAAATACAGACCATTCCAGGACCAATATCTTGCTGTAAAATTATTAATAGCACAATTCCTGTAATTTTCAATCATGGCTGAGGCCCTTGACAGGCAGAAATTCAGAAATGAAACTGCCGCATAATTGCTGTGGGAAACTCAACTTCCCACAAAACCAGTCATATCAAAAATCAAGTTCCTTCCACATAGCAAGATTGATCAAGTAGCATTCAAAGTTAATGCAGCATCAATGAGAAAGAATAGACCTCTAATCTTGGGGAAAAAAAATTTAGAAATCAATAAACTGAGGCCTTGGGGTTTTTCTCCTGTAGGAACCAAGCTTCATAGCTTGGTTTGGGAGGTCAAATGTTCTTCAAAGTTTCTTCTGTAAAACTTTTATACAACACTTTTCTTCAGCAAACAACACTCATTTATGGACACCAAAACTTAAGAATAAACTATTATAGCCACTTTTCACAGGTCTAATACCATTTTCATTGACAAAGTGGACTCATAAAATGCCCCTATTTTATCTTACATTTTGTAATATAGATATGCAGACATATATGAAGGAAAGCAGAGACCTAATCTAAAGATAAAAATCTAATCTAGAGATAAAAAGTGGTTTTCAGCAGTAAGGTTAATCTAGTGAAAACACAGCTATTACTCACATTTCTCTTCAGAAATATGATTTAATATGTCTCATTGTGTTCATATTCACATCCAGCCTCCAAAACCCTTCTCAAATACATCCTCTAACCACACATCTGTTTATTTGCTCACCCTAGAAGCACAGTTTCAACTGTTTATTTCCCAACCTCATCTTCTGGTGGGTGGCACCCACTGCTTTTAACTGATAGTCATTTTACAGCTTGGTAAGAGTCTTTATGAAACTTGCCCCACTACCAATTTTTCTGTCAGAAAGTTTGATTACTGATGCTTCTACATCCAGAAGGTCAGCAAAATAAAACATTAAACTTCCCAGCAGGCCTGTGCACATTGTTGCAATATATGTAGAGCCACAAAAGACGCTCTTGTAGGGGAAAACGTAATTCAAAACACACCAGCACAACTGAACCTTCTTAGGATGACACAACAAATCAGAATTCTGTTGCAAGTTCTTTTACAGCTGGGTAGACCTGGTTCCACAGAGCACCATCTGAGAGCCATTGGCAAACTTAGGGGCAACTGTTTTTTTCACCATAAAAGTGAATGTCAGCCTCAGCAACAGCAGCCTCCCAGTGTGGTAAATGGGGAGCAGGTTTCTGTGCATCTTCTGAAACCACACACAAACCATAAATGAGAGAAGTGCAAACACAAGGGCCAAATAATGAAGATGCAATATCTGTATTAACTTCTATCTTTTCCTATATAAATACAGGGGAACTGAATGGACAATTATCAACCAACCTTTCCCCTGTTGGTACAGCTCACTAGGTATCTCTCAATTTCTTTTTGAAGACTTCAAGACATTTTACTGTAAAGGACTATATCCTTTCACTGAAGTTGTGCATACAATTTTATCTGCCATTTCAGTGTGAAAAAAGGCATATTTTATTGTAACCACAAGAATATTAGGGGCTTGTTAAGCTGTTCAGAAACTGCCCTGTTTTTCTAACAGCCAAGTCCATTACTTTTCCACAGAAACTATAATTCAAAATATATATCAAAGAAGGGACAAGTAATAACTTTAATAAAAAATTTTCAGCTTCAACATAGCACAGCGTGGGACGTTCTTTAAATTGTGCAATGCTATTTAGTCTTCAGAAAATCTGGCAGTTTCCACAAGGAGGACACCAGGGGCCTTCAGAGACCAGCATATGAACAAACTAAAACACTACTCAAAGGAACAGTACATCTTACAGAGACCAGGTAGAGAAGGACCACTTATTATAGAAAACCACCAAAGCCCAGTGCTGGAAATTCTCTGTAGTCACAAATATGTCACCTCCCTTATCATGGCTAGCAGGGAACTCCTGCCTATTGGGCAGGGAGGTGCTGCTGGAGAAGCAGGAGCAGGGCTCAGTGGAAGCTCAGTGCTGAGGAAAGGGCCATGCCCCTGGAGCCAGGCATCTGTTTTGGAGCTCAGCATGCAATACCCTGGGAAGTGGATTGGTCATTTATCTTCTATTCACCAATCCACACCCAGATCTGGCAAGATTCAGTTGGCTTCTTTATGGAAACCCCTCCCACCAAATTCTTATGAAAAAAATTATTCTACTGGAATTAGCATAAGATGGATGTCACATCCATGAGGAGGAGAGGAAAGAGCAGCTGCAAGGCACACCACACTCCCACTGGAAGGAGAAGAATGCCTGTGGCAATCTTCCATAACCTTAATGTCTTACTGATACAGCCTGAGCCAAATGGAAAAGATAAATTTGATCATAACTGAATTTAGAGGTATGTGAATTAAGGGTTTCATGATTTGCTACTGAGATGTTAAGCCTTTGCAAGAAAAAAAGAAGAAAAAGACACACAGATGCATCACTGCATCTCTGGAATAAGGGATATCATAGTTTACTAAGCAGATGCATCACTGGAATAAGGGATATCATAGTTTACTAAGCAGAATGGCTAGTAGGAAAAATAGCAGTTTGCACATCAAGCATCTGGAGTGTTTCTAAGACATCCTAATGAGATTATTTCTTCCCCCTTCATTCTTGAAATAACTGTCAGAACAATTTTGACACTCTAAACCAAACCCTCTGCTAAAGAGCAACATTCTCATCACTACCACAAGGCCACCAAAAGAACACCTACCATGTACCTAGTCACTTCTGCTTTCAAAGCATGCACTGTTCAAGCATTACAGAGGACAGTAATTACAGGATAGTTTATTTACTGGTTTACTAGATTTTTGAGTCTGCAGATTATCTCTACAAGCATCATGGAAGTCGTCTCATGCTTAAAACAGTTCTATGCGGTTAAAAATGTATTACAGTCTCACTTGATTTCCTACTTGAAACCATCCTCATCATCTTTAATGTTCCTGTTAAAGAAACAGCAAATAACTATCCAGCAACTGAGAAGAGAAATCTGCACCCAAGATTTTCAGAACTCAGGATTGTTGGTTTTTCCTTTGTTTTCTTCTTGGATTTTGGGGATTTTTTTAACCAGGACTAACTTCAAAACAAAAGAGGTTATTTCTCTCTGACTTGCCACTGAAAATCTGATAGTATATAGGGAGAATGCAAATAAAGATTTACTTTGCAATGGTGGACAATGTATAAAATCTAAACTATATATGCATAGACATACATAAGATTATTTTTCCTACTGTGATTTAACATTAAGTTTGCTTTTTTATTTTCTGTTCATGGTAAATCACATCAAAAGATCATGCATCACATTTTAAAGCAAAAGAGATATCTGGGTTTTAAAACATACCATAAAAAATTTATTTTCCCCATTACAGATCCTATATCCTAAGACAGGACTACTGAATATACTATGAGTTAAACACATGGCACAGTGTTCATATCACTTGAGCAGGGGTGAGTGGGATACAAAAAGTATACACAGTTCCCTTTCCGTCTGAGTGCCTGGCACAATGAGAGATTTGGGGGTTTTTTATTCTTTACATCTATCATAAAGTACCTGGGCAGAGACTCCTTTTCCTCAAGTTTCAGCTCAAAGGACGAATTTTGCTGAAGGAAATGCATGAGATTTAGAAAAAATGCTAACTCTACTTTTCAGTTTAATGCCAGGAATATCACTGTGAAATTTAGTCCAGACACAGAATAGTGTGTGGAAGCATGTAAAAAAGTAATAGTTATTGTGAAAATTTATTTATAAAGAGAGTGGTACTCAGCTTTGATAGAAAGCATTTTCTGGAACAGGTAGAGGCCATGCTGAACTTCCTTGCACATCTACGTGACCCCTGCTGATCAATGTCAACACTCGATTAATATTTTACTGAAAAAGTGTGAGAAGATTCAAACTTTGTCTGTCTGGGTAGGCGTTGCTAAGCAACTTTGCTCCTTCTCTGGGAACTAGCCTTCACAGCAACCTTTCCTTCAAGACAAAGACCTGCATCCACTCGGAACACTTTCTCCTTTGTCACTGAAAAACCCAGCATGCCATATTCCACCCTTCCCTTTACATTCCCCTGCCCACCGCCCAGTCAAGAAGGATCGAACGTAACGGTGCCTGAAGCGCCACCCTTCCCTTACCGTAATCGCTGTCGTAGAAGACGATGAATTTCTGCCAGCGCAGCTCGGTGACCAGCTTGAGCATGACGTCGTTGAGGCGCACGGGCGGGCGCGCGGCCAGCGTGTACTCCTCGTCCTCCAGGCTGGGGTTGAGCTGGCAGGCCGTGCGCGGGGAGCCGCCCGTGCTGCGCTGCACGAACAGGTGCGGGATGTGCATGGCGTCCGTCAGCGACTGCAGCGCGTTGGCCGACGCGCAGCCCGTCGACGTCACCAGCGCCAAGATCCCCAGGGTCATCAGGTCGCAGGCTGGAGAAGACAAGATGTAAAGCAGGGTTTGAACGAGCTCAGCAACTCCATCGGCCAACCTCGATGCTAAGAAGGGAACGAGGAAGGTTTTGCCCTTGCCATCAACACAGAGCTGAAATTATTTCTATTATGCTATCAGCTGAAGCCTTTCAGAGTTAGGTCCTGTACCCTTACAGTGGGAGACAGTATCTGCAATCTGTCCTGGTATGCCAAAGTTGAGGACAGATAACGTAACTACTGTCAGTCCCTGAGACAGCAGCTGATGTGGATGGAGATTGTGGCCCTTGCTTCAGGTCAGTCCTGGTGCGTGCAGGAACTGAATTCCCGTTTTTTTAAAACTCACTTCACTGCTTTAACCCCTTAATCCTTGTTGGATACACTGGATGAAGATTTTGGACAATAAAGAGCCATTTCTATTCCAAGGACTTGCCTCGTACAGAAGAGTTTTGAGGGAATTTTAATTGATAAAAAACATTCACTGGTGTCTCAGAGCACTGAAGAAACAGCAAAGGCATTCTTTAGAACCAAGACAACTCCTGTCCTGAATGACTAAACAATTATTAGCAACACTGTAGCTGTCCTTAAAAAGATCTGGAAAACCACATATCATTTAAAAACACGGCATATACATTTGACCCCCTCTGGTTTTGGGAATGAAGCATTATTCTCATGCTGAGTTTGAAACCCAGTCCGTGGAGAGGCCTGGGCAGTCTGCTCTGCTGCTCAAGGCACCACACATGTCGTGTATTTGCAGGACTTCTCCAGTTCAGGCAATTTGATATTCAGCTGCAGTTAGAAAATACTTCCAGCCAGGGCCCTCAGCAGCCATTTAGTCAGTAGTGGCAAGAAGACTATGTAAGAGTGTAAGGCAGCAGGGATGCTGGTTTTGGCTAACTCTAGTGAATAAATGGCAGCCAAATTGGGCCTGGGAGCTCAGCACAGGAGTCTAAGGTTAGTCTGGCACCAGCCCTGAGGGTGCCCATGGGGCACTAGGAACTGCCTGCTCCACCTTTGAAGAGGGCTGGGGGCAACCTCAGGCATTCAGCAGCTGTTTCAGACCCCAACAAGCACAGCCTGCCCACAGGAAATCCTCACTCTGCTCCACCAGCACAGCAAAGCCGGACAGGAGGGGACTGGAGACACTCCACAGCCCTGGGCAGTCTGCACGAGCTCGTTAACAGTGCATGAACAAAGAGCCTCTGGGGTGCAATTCAGAGCCCCCGGGGTGCAATTCAGAGCCCCCTAAGACACCCAGAGAGCTGAGCAGGAAATTCAGCTTTCTGCTGGAGAGGGGAGGCTGCCTGTGCTGGTGCTTCCCTCCACAAGGAGACTGCAGGGCTGTGGGACTGCAGCCACACTGCCACAGGTGACCTGCAGCCTCATCTCCAGTGGAAAGGCAGAGAATATAACACAATCTATTAAAAGCATTTATTTGTCCTTCTCCAAACACTTAAGTATATCTCCACTTTCAGAGGCCAGAAAGTCAAAGGAAGTAGATTGTGAATAATTAATAGTAATTAATAGTTAAGTATCAATTAATATTAATTATATAAATTTTCCATAATTAAATACATAACTGTTTCTCACACAACCAATGAACCACTCCACCAAAAATCTTCTTAGACCAGACAGAAAATAGATATATTTCACTTTGATATGGGATAACAGAAAGAAAATGTTTTATCTCTGTGCACAGAATGTTCAACATCCTGATGCAACAAAGATGAAGAGCTTTTAAAATTATTTCCTTGATGGTCTTTACAATAAACATATGTCAGATGCATTATCTAAATTTACTCTGTGTTGATTATAGTTATATGAAATTGTTCTTTGTTTTTGCTGAGAGCTGACCTGATTTAACAGCAGGGAGGCATTATATTTGCCAAATGGGAGACCCAGGTTCGGGAACAGATTTGATTTCCCAGGCTTCTTGCCAGAGAAAACCGAACATGTCATACAGGTAATTTATTTAGTCACAGTAGGGGAGGGAACAGAGAAGTGAGAACAGAGGGAGAGAACAGCAGAGCTGAGCCATAAACCCCTGCAGAGATCACCAGCCAGCAAACTTTGCTGTCACCAAGGGTGAGAGCAACAAGCCACACGGGGCTGTAGCAGGAACAATTTACTTGCAAACTAGACAGAAGGAGACAAAAAACAAAGCCCTTTCTGATGGGAGGCTGCATTTGGAGAGTCACTTATTTGTGCAATTCAGAGCTGATCACCAGTTGTGTAACAAGAAAAACCTTCATTCACTGACTGACACTAACCAAAAGCTGCTGCTTATTTCAGCAGAAAGACCAGAGAGGTGACAGATCACGGCAAATGGGCTCCCTTATCTCCCAGCACAGCCCACCAAACCCGGCTGAAATATTTCAGCTGAGGCATTTTCCCAGTGTTTTGTAGTTTGTGTCCATGGGTTAGATTGAAGAATTAGTCAATATGCTTCCACATTCTGCTATTTTTGTCAATTGATTGTGTTCTGCCTGAAAGCGTATGCTACTTAGTACGTGTGTGCTCCTCTTGCCTCTGTTTTGAGATAGCAGGCAATAAAAACTGGAATGACTAAAGAACAAAAAGAGGTTTCATGTTTTCTGAATTGCTTTCTTTAGTCAAATTACAGAATGTGAAACAGAACATGTCATTCCTAATAGAAGAATTTCATTTTACAAAAATACAATGGATTCCAACAAGTTCATCCTCTCCACAATTATTGCACTGAAGGGTGAGAATAAGCTTTGAGGACATAAAGAAGGAAAGCATTACTTTTTACATGAGTAACACAATGGGGAACAAAAACATAACAGACTCCATGAAAAAACTCATTAGCTCTTAAGGCATCTCAAAATTCCTTAGCAAGGGAACATTCAAGGATTACACAATCTTGTGAGAAAACTCTGGTGGACCACTTTTTTTTTCTTTAGGATTCCCCCCACATTCCTACACCTTCTTGCACAGAAAACTAACATTAGAAAAGAGATGAAATTTTCTGTTTAACTTCACAATAGCTATGGAATTGCAGCAACAATCAAATATCTTAGACAGAATTAGCCATTTACTCAGTCACAGAGTCAAACAGTTGCAGTTTCATAAGCATTCAAAAGAACCTGTGATTTTTGCATAAAAAAAATTCATAACCCTGATCTTGACATTCTTACGAGCTGAATACATTTGAATTGAAATGCTTTGATCCACATCAAACTACCAACATAAGGGAAAGGGGAATCAAAACACCTTGAGAACTTCAGTGATCTTCAACTACTATAGTTATGGTAATATACATTTAATAGTCTTCTAACTAAAATGCTTCCATATTTATTTATGTTGTGCAGATATCTTGACTTAGATAGGTTTTAAGAAATAGGGCCTTTAAAGTATTTGTTTCACAGATGAAAAGACAGAAATGTTCTGGTAATCCTGCCCCAGATTGGACTGCTATTTAAACAGAAACAGCTATTAGTTTACTGTGCTGAGAATTACTCTATCACTATCAAACTTCATTTTAAGAAGATACCAACGTCATACAAACCATACAGTAAGAAATGTACAGTCTAACATGATGAAAACATGAACATCATCATACCTAAAGAATAAATCTTCATTAATGTATTTGAGCCAATTAAATCATGGCATGGTGCTTGTTCAGTGTAGGTCTCCATCAACAGACCATCTCTCGAGCTTATTCTTGGACTTCATTAAAGTTTCCCAAATTATTGATTAATCCTTTTTGTCATTGTTTTGGTGAAGTATCTCTCCTAACCTATTCTTTTGAAGTCTGTTTTCAGAGACCCCCTTTTAAATATCTGCTTGACACTTTATGTCTTGATCTGTTATTTCCATCACAGTGTTTCACAAGACACTGCTTTCTCCTCCATCTATTGCCTCTAATTTTATTCTCACATTATAGCAATATATACAAAACTCTCTCATTCTATGACCCACGTCTCTAACTCCAGACCACAACACTAACTGCATTAAGACCACACTTAAGCCTGAAAAAGAAGCTATTAATTTTCAGACTTTGCCTTATCCACACGACCTCTCATCAGTGGGACTCCTCATGGTATGAGGACATGAGACAATACAAGACTTCTGCTTTACTGCAATCATCCTTCAGGTCTTGCATTTCTACCACTGCTTCCTGTACTTCCTAATTCTGAAGACAGGTACAGATGGCAAAATCCTGATTTGGCACCATCTTCATGGAGATATTGGCATTAAGAGCTTTATCTCAGATCTCTGTAATTAAATCCCTCTCTCTCCAAACCACTGGTGATTAAAATTCTCCAAGAGAAACTGTTATCTTGCTCCTGGCAATGTGACAACATGACCATCTCTCAGTCTTCCTTTCAGTGACTTCCTATTATCAGAAAAGGGTAGAAACTTGATCCTTTGTTTCCTCCACCATCAACAGAGCAGCTGCCAGTGTAATTTTAGCCCTAACAATATATCCGCCCACTGGCATTCACACTGCCTCTTCAAACTTTCATATTTTTCTGTCTCTCACTTCTGGGCATCACCATCCTGCCCACTCTGGACACCCTCTCATATTTAATAAATCCTCTTCAAGTTTTTAGTTGAATGTTTTTCTTTATTTTTCAGTTTGACTAAACCTCAGGAACTCTTTACTGCACTGCAAATGAAGAATCATCCAAATCACAAATAACTACCATTTTAAAAAAAAAATCATGGTATGAAAATAGAGAGGCTGTTGCCTTTCTGCTTGGAAAGATTTTAAAAGGAAGGAAGATAATTTCAGACATGCTGTATTACTCTGCAATGAAGTGATTAACTAAGTTGGCACTTAAGTGTCTGTGATTAGGTTTGAAAGCCACCTTCCTGCTGAGACAAGGGACTTCATGCTTGCCTCAGTACTACTGCCTCAGTCAATCTAGCAGATAAATAACTTTCCACATTATTTATCTTTGAAAGTCTGAAGAACAGCAGATTCTGGGAAAAAAAAAAACCAAAAACCAACTGGTTTTGGGAACTTAAATCCTAATATTCCATGAGATTACCAAGGCCTGTAATATCTGCTGAAAATGCATAGTTAGCAGATCCCAAATGAACTAGCAAGTAGATGCAGAATGTCATGTGCTGTATACAAATGAACTACTGTATTATTTATGGGTATAAAATTTAATTAGCAATTTGGCTCATTAGCCAATTTCTAGGTAAACACAGATATACATAAAATGTTGGGGTGAAACACTAGAAGCACCAAGAGTTAGGAGATAAAAATGTATCAGTTTGGAAAATTGTGTCTTAGATCAAGATGTAGGGTCTGTGGGAAACATCCCCACAGAGATATTCTCAAATTAAATGGAAAAAGTGCTTCTGGGAGGTTTGTTGGAGCACTGAAATGAGATAGACAAGACAATGATGCAAGGAGAATGACTGCATCCACCAAGCAATATTTCAAACTCAAGAGGATAATGATGCAATTCTTTCAGGTAAAGCCAAAATAACACAAACCACAGAAGTGTTTTCACACATATCTAAGCGAAACCTGACTGTTTCTGCTGTAGTAACTGAGAAACTTCCATGAAGCTAGGGCACAGGGCCACAGCTAATTCAGTCACCCACAAAAATGGCAAAAGACTATTAGCTATCTACATCTTACTCCTCTTTAGGCCTCAAAAGACCTTTAAAATTTACTGGTTTTGTGCAAAACCAGCTGATCAGGCAGAAAAAATTATAGACTAATCTTATCTATATCACTGAGTCTGCTTCTATTAAAAATATTGATTTATACAAAGATTCACTCCAATTATTGGTGTATTAAAAACAACATTAAAATTAGTTACCTAAACACTTACTGAACCTCATGCTTCACTAAATGGGGTTTTCTGAAGAGTACTTTATTTCTTGCTTCACATTTTACAATGTTTCTTACTCTTCAGCTTCTTTCCTTAACTGAGAAAGGCAATTCCTAATGAATTTGCATCATTTGCACTTAATGACATGCTATGCAGTTGTTCTCCTTTTGGATACTCGGCAATAAACTTATTTTTCTTTGTTTCATTTCTGTAGGCTTTTACTTACCTTTATGTTCTATACTTACACTATGTTTCTACAAATAACAAAGAATTTATTATTTTTATTAGGAAATCTACACAAAGTTATAGTTACTTGTCACATAATGACTGATAATTCAGAGAAAAGATAACAAAGGCAGACAGCAAAAATCTTTTATGTAGCAGTTTTATTGCTGTATCACTTTATATGTAGTGAAGATGGATATTTCCTACTCCATTATCAAAACAAAATGCATCTTAGAACTAGAAAGAAAATTCACAATTTCTCCTCTGTGGTTTGGTGTAAAAAAAAAAAAATTAAAAAAAAAATAATAGTAATAATCAAGCCAACCAAAACCCCAAAGTTCTTCATCTTAGGCAAGTCTCAAATATTTTATCTTTTGGATAAAATGTTTGAGAATAAATATTCCCTCCTTCCTCTTCTTCTGTCTCTGAGAAGGGGCAGGACAGATGTACCAGTACATTTATACATTAGTGTATGCACGTAAGAGTTCAAATAAACACTATGTCAGAATAACAGGTGCTCTGACAAAGCAGCACCTGAAAAACATCTCAAAAGCAAGGAAATCATGAGTATTTTCAAATGTTTACCAAAAAAAACCTGGGAAAATTGCTTCTAAAGGTCATCCCCCAATTCTTAGTCAGTCTTTCGATTGTTTTTCCATTATTCAAGGAGGAGGAATAAGGGAATAAGATGCTGGGGTCAGCAGCTGGCTCCATCCCTCCGGGCTCAGGGCACTAACAGGGGTCTTGTCACTGCACAGTGACATCAACTGCTCAGGAGAAGTGGTTTTTTAGATCTTCAGCTTCCTTCCATCTCTATGTTTCAAAACCTGATATCTTGGGGGCCAATTCTCAGCATATATAAACTCTCAGAGCTCCCCTGGCACTACCAGAAGTGTCCTTCACATGTAAATAATTGCCACTGTGCCTTGTTTGCTCCATTACCCCCTTGGCTCAGCCTTTTTAGTGCACTCTCATTGTTGGCTGGTGCACACACACACAGACAACTTTTGGTATGAACGCTAAAAAATGCTCTCATTTCATAGGACCTATGATGAGCACCAAAACTGCACAAATCCTTTCCCTAGCATTCACATTAACAGCAAAAATTGGAGAGTTAAAGAAATATCACTGGAAAGAAAAACCAAAAAGCCACTTCTGTGCAGGACAACATTCTTTGTGTCAGTACTAACCCACTAAACCACTAACTGCCATCCTTGAAAAGCTGACCAGGAGCACAAAGAGGAGCAGTCTAGACCACTCTTCTGCTTACACTTATGCAGAAAGAATCTATTACAAAACAGTAAGCAATATACAACAGAGAATAAAAACAGTTATCAAAACTAGAGTTGTGGCTTTCATTTAATTTATGGGAGTGTATTAACAACTTCCTTCACTCTTTGATGGTCAAACTAAAACACCAAGCACAAGCTCTGCTGACAACTCAGTTAAGTTTCTGCACAACTGAGTGATGCCATCAAGTGGTCAACAAATACACCAGTTGTTTTCCAAGTAAGGTTTTTGGGTTAATCTTCATTGAACATGCTGTATTTTGTGTGGAAAAGCTACTGCCATGAAATCAGCAAAAAGCACACTCCACTGATAAAAGTGCATCAATTGAGAGCACTGGTGACAGATAAGAGATGGCCTTGTTTTTCCAAAAGATAGCTCTGACACTGCTCTCTAGCTCCTCCTAAGAAGGTGAGAGTCTCTGAGAGCACAAACAGCCTTCTAACTGCTTTAGAGTTGATTTTTGCTATTGGTTTTGCAGTTGGGTGGATCTAGAAGGAACAGCACAGGAAAGACTGCATAACGTAGTATTTCTGGTTTTTTAAAAACAATTTAGCACTGTAAGTGGTTAAGGATGTGCAACATCCCAGAATTTAAACCTTTTCTAGTTTTTTCAATTAATAATAAAAAGAGCCTTAAAGCAGCTAAATAGAAATTCAATGGCACAGAAATTCTGCAGAATAACTTTACTTCTGTTTTCTCTATAAAATGTATTAGTGAACACTTGCTTTTGGCATTGTAGTTTGGCATGATCAAAAATATGAATAAGCATTTCTGGTAATTTTGAATAGTGCATGGTTCTACAGAACTACACATTAATCACAATGGCATCAATACTGTTTTATGGCATTAGGTGGAACTGAATCAGCTTTGACTTTTTTTTTCTTTTTCCCCTTCAACACTAGTTCTGAGGTAGAATTAACTGCAAACCATCTCAATTATTCACAGAGCATAACTGCTTTTCTGAACACTGCATATTTGATCTCTGTTCTTTGTAAGTTCTTCAATAATTATGTTTTCTTTTGCCCTTCAACACAGAATGAGCTGCACTTTCTCACCCTCTGCTTTTTTCACCTGCTTTTCATGACAAATCAATGACATAGAAGTATTTTTTACACCCTCGTTAGCATTCTGCAGGGATGCCTGACTTTGTTGCCTCCTTTGGGACTATTTTACTTGTACATGCTGAGTATTATTTCAATGTCAGCGTGGCTCAGGCTCAGTTGGAGCACGCACAAAAGGAAAACACTCCTCTGCCATCTACAAAAAGCTGTCAAACATGGCAATTCTAGATAAGCTGATAAAACCTCCCATTCTTTGGTACACATTTGAGAAGCATATTTGGATTTGGAACAGCATTGACATCCAAGGAAAATGTTAGGCCTGCCTGCCTATCTAAAGATATTTATGCACAAATAGGGCCAAGAGAAACTTCCCTTCGGGAAGAGGCTTAAACTCTTCCCCTTTACATCACACCTTAAGCTGAAAGCAGGAGGGATCAGCCCAAGCCTCCTCAACACTGCTTCTGCACTACCTACAAAAGATTCCTGTTGTTTCCCCAGCACATTAGGAGCATGTGCCACTCACTGCACACTCCCACTCACGTAGACATTTTAAGCAAACCAAAACACTGACGCAGGATCTCCTTTCCAATCTGCCACTGTGCTCACTAAAGTGCCTATTTGAAAACAACAAAGTCAAATAACCCCAAACATCGCTCCAAAGTGGTACTTTACATCCTCAGACTTTAAAGGAAGACTCTGGGGCACACATAAAACTATTGGGGCTGCTGTGTTACCAGAAGCAAAATGATATGAGTCTCAAGGCAAGATAACAAAGGCTACCATTGTAATCATGCACAGACAGCAAGTTCCATATTCCAACAAGCAGCTCCAGAAATGCACAGCCCTAAAACTTATCCTTATGGTCCCATCTATGATTTTCCCCCTCCCACAGCTGTTACTTCTACCAGCAAAGGGGACAGCAATATTACATAAGGCAGAGGAGACACCAGAAATCTTCACATAGCCAGGGAAGCACAGTCATGGTGAAGGAGCCCACTTATCTAAACATTCACTTATTTATGCCAACTGCTGAAAGACTTGTAGTGTTTATGAATCTGGTGGTGACTCAGGACGTATTTATAGCATATATTTATCGACAAGCTTTAGGGGTTGATCTATTGAAAGATCTCTGCAACATATCACATACTTACAACTGCATTCAAAGATTATGCAAATATCCCAAGCCTAGCAACAGTATAAAGCTGCTATGTCATTTTCTAAAATCAACTTTAAAAGGAACACTTTCTCCTTCCCTCACTCATGAAAACATAACAAATGCCAAAATTATTTTTGCTCATTACTAAGGAAAGGTTCCTGTCCTCACTCAGCACTAGTATTCGTGATATAAAAACCACTTTGCTTGCAGATCTCAAATCCCCCATGGCCAGCCAGTGCTATAAACTGGGTAGCATTAAAACACTGCAGATCTGCATTCTCCAGTTTTCCTTTTAGTAGTTGCCACTGAATAACTTCAGACACCACACAACTTTAACACCTACTAAAGCTACTTTAAATTATTGGAGTATTACTCTGAATTTCTCTCTCCCCTTCAGCTCTGCATGAGACAAATCAGGGGAAAACACCAAAATTCACAAATTGTCAGAAGTTCTGAATACATGAATTCATCTGAATACATGAAATTAGCCAGTTGTTCAAATGTGTTTAACACCTGGTAGTTCCCACTGTGAACCTGAGGACAGATTTTCAAAAAGTCTCAACATTTACATGCTTGCTTACCAGAGGCTGCTGCAAGACCAGGCCTCTTATTTCGATGTTTAAATGAGACCTGACCTCTTGAAAGTTTTTCCCATTTTCAACCAGATCATTTTTTTTTAACTATGTCACCCTCTGTCTCTGGGGATAAGTGGGTATTACACTGGGGATAACCAGGCTTACCTCAAACCAACAGAAATGCAGAATACTTAATATTATATTATTACAAATTGTTTAAAAATCAGCCTAATTATAACTTGCACCTAAGGTTTCTCTCCACATGAAAGTCACTCTGTGGTAGATACTAATTCAGACTCATCTAGAGGAAGCCACCTAGAAAAGATCTGCTTTTAAAACACCTCACATTCCACAGGAAGACAGTGCTTCACTTAAAGGCTCTACTTTCAGCTGTTGTACAATTCCTTCAACTTCACCTGATTTCAGTATCTAGTAACTATGTTATATATACACAATACACATATAGTGTCAGAGTGGATAGATAATACAGGATAATTCAAGCCCTGTGGCATGATCTATACAGAAATATCATATTACACTTCTTATTAGGTGCTACTAAGGCTTTATTGCTAAGAAGGCTTAACTGGCTGTTATGTTTTATGTTTGTGTTCATATAATCTCATTATATAACACCTTCCAGGTAGCTTTCTTTAGTCACAGACTAAAACCAAAATAATTTTGTCCCTGTCCTCTTACCACTGCATCTGAATGCATTCTACAGAAGACCAAGAGAGTTACTACTGCACTGTGGTCAGAACAGACAGTTACTAAGGCATTATCACGTGGGGACAAGTAAGGAATTCAATATTGCACCTTCCTGAATCTGTTTCTACAAGGCTTTGTAGCACCAATTACCAGCGTAGAGAGTTAAACACAGACGGAAGGAAAACACTTAAACTAACAAGATAAACCTCGTAATGAAGAAGCTAGTGCCTAATTTCAAGCTGGGCACACAGAGATTGGTGTAAGGAAAGGAAAAGATGCATCTCAAATCTTGAAACAGAAAGAGTAGGTCAGAGAAGATTCCTGCTTTCAAATATCAATCTTTTTTACCAGTTAAAAAAATTATGTGACTTGTTAGAAAAGTGAATTTCTACTGAGAGAAACCAGTAGAAATGAGGAATTTTTGTTTGTTTGTTCATAGATCACCAGCTTCTCACTAAAGGCATTCATTATTGGATCATACATATTTTCTGAGAATATGGATTATGATTGTATGCTCAAGTCATAAGCCAATAAAAAAAAAAAAATCAAATGTTAGAAAGCCACAACATCTAGAGCCTTCTTGCAATCCTCACACTGTCCCAAGCATTAGGGAATTTTACTGTGAGAAACACTCAAATCCCAGACTGATAAAAATCAAGTTACAGCAGGATGCCACAGACAGCACAATGTCAGCTTGAGAGCCTGGACATCCTGACAAGAACCATGGTATTCCCTGCAGGGCTGAGGTGGGCTTTCTTCAGTCATCATTGTATGACTGCTATACTGATTTCTTCTCTTTTTACTGCACGACATCTTTATAAAATCACTGTCTCATCCAGAGCATATTCTACATACACCAGCTAAACTGTCACATTCTTCACAGCATCTATTCTTTTCTCATAATCACTGAATTGTTTTCTTAAAGCAACCTGACTATAAGGTACAGGGCTGCAGGGAATCACTACCCAGGCCTGGCGTGACATTACCCTCTTGTCTGACTGATAATAACCTGCACAATAGACACTCTGGGCTCTTAAAATTTTCCCAAATCTCTCCAAAAGTGAGACATTGCCTTCTGAAGTTAAATCCCTAGACACATCCTGAAGGTTCAGCCCCTGAGAGCTCTAACACTGTAGCCTGGTTCTGCAGACTCAATGGTTACTGTTAGCTATCCAACCTTCCCAATTTACTTCAAACAGCCATTTCTCAGAGATCCAGTTTCATGAGCATTAGGCCAGAACACATTTGTTCATTCAAGGATGTCTGTCTAAATACATACCATAGATGTAGAAAACACCTTGCCCCTTCCCACATCACCTGAGTTCTACACAGCTCTTGAGCATTTTTTATAGCATTGATTATGCATGCAGTACTATGAACCACTTGTATTTTGGACCTGATTCATCTCAGTAACTAACTACTATGAAATCAAATTAATTTATTTCCTCACAGGCCAAAACTATTTTGTGCAATCAGGAAAACTACCTCCTAGAGAGACACGTCAGCTGATTTCACATGGGGCCTTTTGTCACAGAGGCTCTTGATTTTCACATGGTAAGAATATTTTGATGTAGACCAAATCTACATCTTGAGGCTGTCTGTCAGACAACGACCTTGCACATTTACTAGTCTCAGAAACTCCATGGAGACCACTCTTATTTATATATATATATAAATATATATTTAGACTGACAACTACTTCTCAGTTCTACAAGAGAAAAGTGACGGGGTTTTTTTTTTTTTCCAATGACAGGTTTCCTTAGCTGTAGAACCCAAGGGACAATATGTTATCCTTGGCCACAGTACCAACAGAAGGTGTTAATGAAGCCCAAGACTGAAGCAGGATTAAAGTTTGGGGAAGTGGCTCCTTCTTGTATACTTTACACAATTACATCTAGGTGTAAAAAGGCATATATATCAGATGCTCCTTCCTCACAGCCCTCTCCTAGAGCAGGATGGCTGCACATACCAGACACAGGCTGGACACCCTGGAGACCAAGGCCAGCATCCACCACAGGGACAAATTGCTTCCTCTGTTCCCTTAGCTACAGCAAAGCACAGCAAGGTGTTGAAGTGAGCTGCAGAATCAGACCCCGCTGAGCAGAACAGACATTGCTCTGCAAATTTAGGCCTCTACCACACAGAATCTGGGCTGTTAGAGAAAAACATTTTTTCTCACTTCCACTCCAAGTCCCTTTCCAGTCTAAAAGACATTTCTGTACAGTGTAACAAAAGGCAACATCTCACTTAAGATTCTCCCAATTTCCTTGGTCCTCTGTGCATGCAGGAGACTGCAATGTACACTTACTGATGTTAGGAACAGGGGGTTCTAAATGGCAGAAGTGCCTATCATTTTTTCCCCAGTTTAATGATATATTTGATTAACTGCACTGACCACAGCTAGTCAGGTAACTCACAGGCATCAGTGTCTTTGAACATCAAAACTGAATGAAAAGGTTTTCATGAGCAATGACCAAATACATCAGCTAAACTGTCAGAAAGACCCAAAAATAGAAAGGTAGGTAATGTTCAATTTGTAGACTAATTTTAGAACAGACAGAAATGCATAATGAAAAGAAAGGCAGTGTTTTCTACCAATGCTCTTGAGACACTTATCTCTGTTTTCCATTAACTGGAAGACAACTTTCACATTGTGTGAAAATACCCTTTCTAATATTCAGCACAAGATGTTCAGAATCCAACCAGCTGAACTGTACCAAGGCCCAGGAGCTGACACAGACTCCTAATCAGGGACCTGGGTGCACACAGAGTCCCATGAGACAAGCAGCTAAAGCATCTCTTTGTACCACACAATGTGCTGATGCACTAGGAAGCAAATGTGATCCATAAAGGGCAGGTATTTTGAAGTGACAAGTTTCTTGCCCACTGACCCTTGCTGAAATCCTTTAAGTATAAAGCTCTACAAAGCAAAATATCAACCACAAGTTTCATATGAAAGACATATGAAACTTTTTATAAACAAAGGTTATGCAATTAAACCTTGACATTTCAATTCAGGTAATGACCTTTTTTCAATTCTACAATCTAAACACTTGGGGGG
>VZRH01002850.1:462000-477271 GCA_013397555.1 Urocynchramus pylzowi | reverse complement strand
AAACAAAAATGCATTTTTTAAATACAAAAATTGAGAAGCAGCTGAAGAGTTCAATGCACCAGCCACTCCTGTCAGCACCACCATCTCCCATTCCTGCCTCTCCACTTCCTTCATGACAGGACTCAGGTTGAGCCCTCAGGTTCTGACCCTTACCCTCTGACACTTACCATCACCCTGAGCAGGAGATCCCAGCTCTCAGCTGCAGTTAAATAACCAGTGGCCTCACCTGACACTTCCTATGCCCATGTGCAACTTCACCCCACAAGACTGTCACATTTCCCAAAGGTTTGAAAGCCAAAAAAATTTTGCTACTGATTGGTTTCTATAAGCTCCACTTGGGGTGAGCACCAGCTGGCAACTTCTTGCTTCAGCCCTTTGCTATGAGAAGCCTGAGCTCCCAAGGGCAAGTCACACAAAGCCTCCAGCATAAAGCTCTCCTGTACACCTTGGGTGCATGCCAGCTGAGATGGAGACTGAATTTGTCGAACACAATCCCCAATTTCCATCCCTCAGAAGCCCTAACCAAGAGTGATAGGCTTTCTCCTTCACCAGCAATGCCAATGTTTGTTTAGAGTGGAGTGAGTGCCACAATAAGCACAATGCTTTATGCCACTTAGACAAATCAGGAGACTAAACTTTTATCTTCAGGGTCAATTAGATTTAGCTGGGAAACTCCATTTCTGATCTCTGCGCATTTGACAGAAGGCAAGGAGTCACATGGATAATTTATACAGATAAATTAATGATAGCAAGGTCTAATTTCATTTGTGTAGTCATTTGCTTATTTCTTTTATTGGTGTTTTTCCTGAAGTACTTGCATGAAGCATGCAATTGCATTCTGTTGGAGTGGTTAACACAGCACGAAGAGAAATGCATACTTGTCATGTAATTTCAAGCTCTGAACAGCAGAATCACAAGTTAAATTCTTTTTGGCTACTCAAATTGAAACAGGGCAGGTGCTATAAAAAGTAAATTACCTAAAATCTGAATTCCTATAAACTATTTTTAATGCAAATAACTGTCCATGTACTGTTTGTGCAGTCCAGGGTCAGCTCTCATCTATTATAAAGTAGGATACAATATGGATTTGCAGAAATCTGTCACAGTTCCACTGAAAGGCTAAGGGTAAAGGTTTTTTGAGACAAAACTTTGGAGCATTTTGTGAAAACCAGTTATCTCCCAATTGCTCCTCTGTCAGAGTTCAGTTTTGTACTTGTGTAAGCAACACCTTCACTGAAGGTAAATGCAATATTGAATCTACCATATTAGCTAGCTTGGCTTGTCTAGGCCAGTGTATTTTCCATATCTGTCACTGACACCACACCATTCTCTTTAAAGCTTTTAAAATCTTTTGCAGACATACACAAAACCGAAGTCTTATAAGGGAATATTCTTCAGAATATTGTCATATTCATTGGCTTTTGTGCTGAAGCATGAGGGTTTAAATTCTTTATAATTTCTTAATCCTATCAAGTACACTTGTGCATTTTCTAATTATCTGTGTAGAGTCTAATCCTTACCAAAAAAAAAAAAAAATTAAAAATCCTAAGATTCTAAGCACTCAATACATTACCTCTGAGTTCACAAAGTTCTTGCTGGTTTTAAGCTTTGACGCTGCTTCCTATGGAGCTGAAATAAAGTCTCTCTTGCTCTCTCTTTGCATCACCATTTCCCCTCCTCCAATTATGATTTTTTTTAATAGCTCCAAGTCTCTGCTCTTTTCCACATCTAAATCAGCTTTTGCTTCCCTGTGAATACTTAAGCATGTGTCACATATATCTTCATCAAACACAGTCACCAGAAAGGCAAACCATGGCATTCCTAACACATTCCCACTGATCTCTATCCAGTGGCACTATGGCTCTTTCTTCCATAAACCCCAATACAGCTGTGAAATTCCTTATTTTTCCATGAGCACACCTTTACCAGTCTCAGCAGGGAGTTTCAGCTGCCATTACAGTGCCAGCTGACCTACTCCTGTTGGAGTCACTGAGCTACTGCCTTCCCTAGCCTGGATGGGTGTCACTCACACGTAATTGTTCTTCTCAAAGCCAGATTAGGGATGAGAACATTAAACACTATTTCTAGGATAAAAGTCGTACATTTTTTCCTATGCTAACCATTTTGTTCACCTACCTTCACAGAGCTCTTGAACTACAACAGCTTCCCACCTCCACTCTCTCCAGAACTGCTTAGATATTCTGCTGCCTTCTGCGAGCATTTGCCAGAGCATGATTTTTCCATATGGTAACCCATTGACCTATAATAGTTTTGTCTGAACATTTTGAAAAAAAAAAAGTATACCTTAGAGCAAGTGTTTCCATCTTTGGTGAAGATCACATTGTCTTATAACCCCATGTTTAATTGGGTATTGCTTTGGGAAATCGTGTTGCAGCTTCAGCAAAAGCCACAAGCTGTCTCATAGCATCTCAAAGGTATTGTAACTGTCCTATTTTAATGAAATTGCACTTGCAGTGTTGCAGCAAAACATCTCATACATCTCATTCCAGTCCTTTGAAGAGATAATAAACAAAACCAAAAGAACAGTGAACTGATTATAATGCTACTCCTGTTTTTTTTAAAGATTTAGTAGTACCAAATCTTGCTGTCTCTGGAAAGACATGAAAAGCCAAACCAACATAATCTACAAATGGACTTTACATTTTGCCTACACTGTGCAGTTCACAGCTGCACGAACTACTGGTACATGAGCTAGGTCATTTTGAAGTCACACAGAAGGCTTTTCTGTGCTACAGTGCACTGAGCAGTGCAGACAAACTCATAAGTGGCACATCTCACAAATGCAAAGTAGGGCAGAAGGTCTGACGTTCTGGGTAAGTCCCGCGTGTTTCTGACGCACTCAGTGCAGTTATACTACAATGGTTTTCTCCATCAAAAACAACCTTGCAAAATACGATTGAATTTTGCATTGAATTGTGAATTCAATATGATTGAATACGAAATTCACAGGGATGCAGAGCCCTTCCTAGAAACCTCCACCATTTCCTAAGGAAATGATACCACAAGAAAAAGGAACAATTTAGTGCTGAATTGGATTTAGTTTGAGGTTACCCTTGCTCTAGAATTCACAGGCTAAACACATGAGCTAAAAATTCCTCTAAAATATTTCAAAATCCTGTACAGAACTTTTCAACAAAGCTTCCACCCCATTATATGACTAAGAAGAAAGGCAATATTATTCACTCCAGTACAAATCTCCTTTATGCAAATGACCCAGGATTTACTACTTAGAAGTGGAAATGAAGGCTCCTTCTCATGTCTGAGGTGCAAGACATTATCATGTGCTGCTTATTGTCAGCAGCAGAATCCTTATGACTCATTTCTTTTGTCCTTTAAGACATCAAAATGGAAAGAAAATTTCAGTATGTACAGATAACCCTTTTAACAGGGGGAATGATTTATTACATCACCATGAATACTTACAGTGCTGTTACTGGTTTTAGAGGAAACTTTATCTTATATCTCACTTGGATCATGACTGTACTCAATTTTCAATATGGAGTACTTGCTGTAGTGCAATTAAACATGTGCACACACACACATGTCACACACCTTAGTATTCCACCCAATACGCTACTGAAGAATACCAACTCCTTAAACTGCATTTTTAAGAATAAACTTCAAGGAGATTAAAAACCAAAAAAGAAAAAAGGTTTTTTTCTGAACCAAAGAGCAGAAAGCAGAATCATGGTCAGAGTTTTCATTTACTGCCTCCACAAGCATCAATTAAAATCGCTGGGTTGGCATACACCATCAGAAAAAATAACAAGCAAATAATGGATAGAGAGCCTTGCTACAGCATCAAGTGTTGCTTTGAAGAGGAGCCTCAGAGTTTGCAGTGCTGATTCTTCTCTGTTTGATCTACTACATACTAGCTTGCACAAAAGTATTCACTTACTCCTGACAACACACTCTTCTGTTTGCATTATCTTTGCTGGACTGTCATAATGCCCTCTTCACTTTGGAACCTCTGAGAACACAGAGCACAAATTCAGACTCAATTTAACTTACAGCAGTGGAGACAAGTCTACTATTCAGAGCTGCATTAATAGACACTAGACTGGAATAAAAACAGGCCTTGGTATTAAAATACATATATAAGTATGTTTGCATGTACATGTACATTTTCAAGTCAACTGACTTGCATAATGCTCTTCTGTGACCCCTAATAATTGACTTACACCTTGTGGGCTGTGCACTCAGCCTCAATCCAGCTATGAACATCCAAGAGAAACAATGGCACTGTCAACAATTACAAACAAAGAAACTAAACTAATTCAAACAAACCCTGCTAATCACAGAGGAAATACCATGGCTAAATGGCACCACTTTTACTTTTTTTAAATTAGAAAAATAAAAACAGTATCTGCCTCTTAGGTCTTACAGCTAAGAACAATGAGACCTGCACTTCCAAAGAGCCACAATCACTGAATACAGAAATCACTAAGCAACAAGGGAATAAGAAACCACCTACCCCAATACTACCTTCCCTTTTCCTTCCCTTAGTGAATTAACAACGCGAAGCAGAACATGCATTGTGTGACCCTCCTGCCTGTACACTGATAGCACTTCCAGCAACTTAACAGAACTAACCTGAGTTAGATCTGGCTTCCAATCCACTCTTTGGATTGTATGTAGCCTACAAAATAATTATTTTTGATGAAAACTCTTGAATTTTAAGTCCTGTATAATTTTCTGTCCTTCATATTGTGTGGTAGCAAGCTTTGCAATTTAATTTTGCTTTCCATGAAAGAAGACTTATTCTAAAACATCTGTTTTTGTTGGACACCCCTTAGATCCCATATTACAACATGCAGATAATTCTCTCTCCCTACTCTTATTTCTCTCCCATCCACATTTTTACATTCTACTGTTCTACTATTCTCGTATCTTTTCTTGCAGCAATCCTAATCTATTGTGTTTCTCTTCCTGCACAGGCAGCTCCACACCTTTAACCATCCTTCTTGTCCTTCTTCTAGATTTTATCAGTTTTACTGTGACCTTTAAGAGACAGGATCATCAGATCTGTACACAGAAACTGATACAGAAGTGCACTTGAAAAATGAGGCTGATTTGTTCACCATTCCTTTCCTAAAAATCCTTAAGATTTATTTGTCATTTCTTACTGTCACCAAGAATTCAAGTAGTGGTTTTTAGAGAAATAGCCACAATAGATACAAGATCTCTTTCCTGAATAGTAATAACAGCTTTCAAATTTACTACTGTGTACATGAACACATATATATTCTGTGTGGAAACACACACATAGCATATTGCAGCAGAAAATGCTTCTTCACAGCCCCACAATGTTAAGAAGACAAAATACCCAGGAAAAAAAAAAAAAAACAAAACCAAAAAAACAAAACAAAACAAAACAAACAAACAAAAAAAAATCTGTCACACCAGATCAAAATAATTACTGAACTGTATGCATCTTCCCACCCCTATGTCAGCTTCCCCAAAAATTATTATTATTTATAAAAGCAGACAGCCTGAAAAACAGGAGGACACACATTTGGTATTTGGCCAGTGTCCAAACTGAAGTCAAGCACAGGTATGTCCTCACCAGCTAACACACAGATCACCATCACATGCTCTTCCCACCACACAACACGTGTTGCAGGGGGTTGTCATGCAGCCAGGAATCTGTCACTGCTCTCAGACTGCTCAAACAGAAACAGCCCCTCAGCTCAAGGGCAAGTCAGTTGCTCTGTCAGGTGATGAAGCCTGCCCAGCACAGGGGCTGCAGGAATAATGCCCAGCCTGATCCAGGGTACCCCAAGCCCACTGGAAGTGGCTGTGTAGCACAAGAGATTTTGACATTGAGGCCACTCCAGGGCAGTGTGGGGAGCAGCTGCGCGTGGGTTGTCACACAGACCTGCTGGCCAGCACCCTGAGGGGCAATGTGTGGGAGTGCCCACATCCACACTCCCACTGTGTGCAGGAGTCTCTTCTGCCATCTTCACATGTACCTTCAGTACATCCACCTGTACCAGGGAGAAAACTGCAGCACACAGGACTTCAGGAAGGAACACACCTAATAACAACCACTAGACAGATACACCACAGAGAGCAGGCATGAATACTGCATTTGTTAGGAAAGAAAAACATATATCGTGTAGAAACACAGAACAGCCAAATTCTCTCTATCTCTAGTAAACGCAAATAAATATCACTCTGTTCAGAAAAGTCTTTCTGCGCTACATGTAAACTCCTATTTTTCAGAAAATATTGAGAACATCTTTACCTGCCTCAGTGAAATCAAAGAGCATATCTTGAAGCACCAGAAGGTATTTTCTTGCCAGATTTTGTATTTGTGTTTTCTGATTGCCTGTGTGTTTTTTTCATTTGCACCCAACTGAGCACTGCTACATCACCAGCTCCTTTGTTCTGGCCTGCTCATCTGCTGCAATAACTTTTTTGTTTTCCAGTAGGTAATTCCATCTTCTAGCATATATCATCCTGTTTGGCTGCTTTATTCAATTTTGTGAAGTTGCCACTGCAAAGTATTTGCACAAATGGAGAGCTATTTCTTTTTTACATTAGCTCTGCCTCACTCCGGACTTGCTCCAGCAAAGCATTTGGCCATGCTGGAGTAAATGGTGGAAAAGAATGGCACAACCACACATCAAAAACAACTGAACTCAAGTGCTCAAGGAGAACCACCCAGTGGCAAAAGTAATATTCATTTTATGAGGTACAGGAAACCAAGATAGCTTATCTTAATTCTACTCATCTTGGAAAAATATTTCCTTAAACTATTTTATGATCTGTACATGCAGCATAAATCCTTCATTATCCACAGTTAATTTAAAGGAGAGGAAAGAATAGTGAAGCACTTCACGTTGTTTCAAATAAGTGAAAACTTACACTGCAGCAGCAAATAATAACAGAGTCTGTCCTTAACATCACAAAGATGCACAATCCTAACAGGATCTGCAGAATGGGCTATATGTAATCTTGTTGTCTTCAATTCCTGCTCATCAAATGAAGCACTCCTATTAAATGGCCTTTATATGCTCCCTAATTCAAAAAATGCCAACAAGTTAATTTAATCCTCAAAGCAGATACTATCAGATCTGTGTCTGATGCTGTAAACAGATAATAGGAAAAGCACCTCAAATTCACAAACAGAAAATTTCAGGTTTTTTCCATAATATTAACTTCCTACACTTGCCTACATCTCTTTGGCACATCTTACCCACTTTCCAAGCAGCACAAAAATTCATACTCTAACACGGGTAGAAGCCTGGCAGATAAAAAGTATCCCCAGACAATATTTTAACTTTAACTGCATATCACCCTTGCTTGGAAGAGTTTAAAATACTTTACTTACTGAAATACTTCATTTAGGAAGCCTGAATTGCTCCACATTAAAAAGTTTAGGAAAGCCAAACTCTCCCTCTGAGCACCATGATCTAGATATTTATGCTTATTTTTCCCTACTGAAATAGCATCTCCAGAGTACTTGGCTCAACCCACTTGCTGCCCATCAGGGTCAGCCTGATTTGTACCACAAACTGATGATATCCCTGTACTTACTTCAATGCTCTTTCAAACAGGGTAAGATGGCAAGCAGAACGAGAACAGGCTTTGTTTTTCAGGGGGCTTCATTTGTCAGAGATATCCCATCAACAACAGGCTGAGGCTTTATTGCTCACAGGAGACACCGGCCCAGAGGGTTACAACAGAAGGAACTGCAGGGAAAAGCAGGACAGCAGGACCTGGAGGAGCAGCAGGTAATAGAGACAAGCTGAATTATGGCTCCTACGCAGGGAGGGATGAAGACTGCTCCGGTGATGCCCAAAGGACACAGAGGTCACACAGATTCCAGATGCTGTGCAATAAAACACCCACACGCACAGCTGTGCGGGGGCCTCACTCAAGAAAACACACAGCTACATTTCAACTGATTGTGGATCTTTGGACACATGTAGCAATCTGTCTCATATCAATATTTAGCAAGCTTATTCACGAAATCATTCATTTTTAAATCCTGATGTTAATCCTAGTCAGTGGTTTTCCATCTTTGCAAGAAGGCTTTCCAGTGGAGGGATGGGAGACTGGAAATTCCACAGATGGCAGCACAGCAAGGTCTCCACCCCCTTTCTCCACCTTCTCTAAAAGGCTTGAGCAGTCCTTGAGGCCCAGCAAGTGCCTGGGGACAGTTGACTAAAAATTAGTCATGCAAGATTTTTTCCCTAATTCACAGAAATGGTATGGAAGTGACAGCAACAATTACCAGATGAATGCACTTTTAAGTGGTCTACAGTGAACAGGAGTGGAATCATGGAATAAATTAGAATGATATTACAAGAAACACTTTTAAAACTAGATTAAATTAGTTTGGCTTGAAAAAATCTTTCATTTTGGTATTTGAAAGTTTTTAATATCTGGAATAAGTCTTGCATGAATAATATTTAAAATATATTTTAATCAATTTTTATGATTACACATAATGAAGAGTATTTGATAATGCTTACATATATTGCATATTTGAAATTACTATTTTAAAATATATATAATAAAGTTGGGGGTGTTAGGTTTTTCCTCCCAAGAAAATCCATTATCCTTCTGCTACTGGGCATAGTTAAGATCAAAAAAACTAAAATGAGGATGCAATGTATCTTGAGGAATCACTCTTCTTGATTCTTAGTCATTCCAATTGCAAGATTCCACTGCCTACTGCAGAAATCATCTTATGATCAAATCCATTAATGTAGACCTGTGCAAATAAAAATTTACAGCAACATTTCCCAAAATTTGTAGCTTTAGGTGTGCAATTATATCCACCATAAAAAGCAGGTGATATTCAGGCAGGAGGTCATCTGCACGTTTTTAAAATGAGATTTTCGCACACATCATCTTAAAGCAGCAGTCTAAGGGGCAGGTGCACTAAAAGCCTCTGGAGATATTCCCAGCTCACAGATGTCCCCAGAGGGGACAGCAGCAGTGGTCCCAGAGCCCCACGTGCCACCCCAGTCTAGCAGTGCAGAGCTGGCACAAGCACAGCCCCACTTCTGCGCTCTCCATGGTGATGGCACACTTCAGCCCACCTCTTGTCCAACCAAAAATGCAAGTTTTAGCTGTGATAAGAGGCACCAGTTTGAGCAGATCTAGGGAAAGGGCACATGCTATTGTTCTCAGCCTTGAAAACACCTAGCAGAAAATTTTTTAAATTACACTTGGGTGGGGGGCATGAATCTCTGGCTGTTGTAGGCAGCTGGTCAGAGGAGATGGCCAGTGAGACACTGTTGATATTATTACAAGATTATCATAGTATGCCCTTCCAGACTTCACAACAGTAATCTTGAACTCAATAATATCTATATATGCCAAAATAAGCTACATTAAATTTACCACCATGTCAATATGGCAGGTGTCACTGATCACTTGGAAAAATCTAATAGAGACAATAATAATATAAAAAGAATGATAATGCTTCACCCTCTAAATACCTGACATTTTCATTTCACTAGCTAGAAATTACAACAATAAATATAAAGTTTCATATTTTTAAGGCCAGTAGATTTCATTATAGCCATTAAGTCTGAGGTTCTGTACCATATTGCTATGAAATTTTATCAAACGACCCTCACATCAAGTCTAGAGCTTCTTCAATTCACCACATGCTCAGCTTCAGTGATCCAACATTTTATCATCATTACTGTTTCAGAATGTGTGGTTTGTTCCAGCTTCAGTTTTTCCCAATTTCAGTTTCTCTATTTTGTAAAAGCTTTTTCTACATGAGTATGGAGCAACTTACTACCAGAAATATTGTCTCAAATTCATTACAGAAAGATTGTCAAACTTTCTTTTTCTGAACCAGGCAAACCTTTTTTAAGTTCTTAGAACACCAGACACAGATGTCAGAACAGCCTTGCAGTTCTCAGCACAGTGACTTTCTCATATCCTCCATAAAGCCCACACAACTGAGAAAAGCTGTATTTTAAGACTGCTTACTGTAACAGTGGTACTACTGCTATTAATCAATATTCTGCACTCATATCTGCCACAAATCCTTAAAAGCTTATGTTTAGAAGCCACAGAAGATGACTCATATTGTTTACTAAGTCAAAATACACCTCTGTGTTATATAAGTATGATACATACCCTGCATTCTTAGAAACATGAGTTCACAGCACTTAATATTACAAGACAGAAATGCTCTTTGCAATAACAGTAAATAGTTAAATATCAGTCCAAATTAAAAATCTTTAGCATATTTGTAGACATTTCCCATTTAATTAACCTGAAAACTGGCTTGGTTACTCCTTAAGATTCTTCCACCTCTTTACTGAGATATTAAAAATTATTAATGTTCACAGAATCTGCAGTAGGTTGATACTCTCAGATGACAAAGTCTAAGCAGGGTGTTAGGTGCAGGTAGGCATCTGAATTATTGAAAGCATAAGTCACCATTTTCCCACTCTATGCCTGCATTTATGCACATCCAGCCTTCAAATACTGATTCCCTTCATCTTACAGTAACATCCATCAGTGAGAGGGAAACCACATAAGTGAGAGAAATGCCAAGCTCAGTTTGCCCATAGTTCAGAAGGGACGTGAATAGAAATTTTAATCCACAGGATGATCAAAGACCTCCAAAACCTCAGAGGTGAGGTTACATGTTCCTCGAATCACAGCTCAGCAGTTCTGCCTACACTAATTAGGATACAACACCAGAAAAGGTCAAATTCATAAAATACCCAGAGAATTAATACACAGTGACCTTGCCATTTCCTCTGATGTGATTACACGCACACTGCCAGAGGAAGACTTCATGGGTTGCATTTTATTCTTTCCTACTTTTGTCAGACAGCTCTTGTAAAAAAAGTTTTAATCTCAAGATGCATCTGCTCAGACAAAAAACTTCAAAATTAACTTGAGTTATTGATAACAGGGGTTGTGTTTTAACAGTCTTCTTGTTTGTTTTTTTTTTCCCCACTCAAATGTTTCATAGTGACAAACTAGTTAAAAGGATTTAAAAAAAATAAGTTATACAAATAGCATTTTAGTCTTTGAGGCCACACTTTCATGGATAGCATTACTTTCTTCCAAACAGCAGTCTGCTAGGTGATGAATCCTGCAAGAGCTCTTGAGCAGACTCTTTGGAGAGTATAACTACACCTGTACTAGGCAGTGTATTTTAATGATGCTGGGTGTGGTTATTTTGTGGGAGTTGATTGCCTTTTTACCTAACAAAGAGAAGCCCAAAAGAAAAGCTCTTTCAACCTTCAATTAATCTGCGTTAACTAGGAAAGGAAAAATCTATTTCCTGAGATTCACTGTTTTGTTCTGTATTTTGTTATGCATTATTCTTCCCTTCAGCTATGATTCAGATTATGTTTCTCAACAGTCATCTTCCTATTTTTCATCCTCATTTCTAATAACTCTCAATAGTCTTTTGCATTATCTAACTATTTTCCTCTATATTTGAGATATTCATGGTTCAGTACCTCCATAGAATTTACTTTATATACTTCATTTTCTGTGCTACTAACAAAGATATCAAACATTAGAACACATACAGCATTATTCCCCAGGCTTTTTCAGAGGCTTTTTCAAAGGCTCCAGCCTCATCCATTTAAGATTATTTTTCGTTTACACTTGCCCTGCCAACTCTATCATACGGCAGTATCTCCATCACAGTAAATTTGAATCAATATTTTCAAGTAAGATTTCATGAAGCAGATTATCATGAAGTATTATTAATGCTTTACTTAAGTCCAAATCCATTACATTTCTTGAATCCCTATCATTCACCAGATTTGCAACTCTATCAGAAAGGTAATCAAGTTTGATATGCCTTTCACACCATGTTTTTAACTTCCCACTTTCTAGCCAAAACACATTAATACACTGTACTTGCAAAATACACAATCACCATACATGCAAAGCTGAAAAAAATAGTTTTGTGTGTTTAGAGATGGAGCAAACTTTACTGTGCGAGCAGAGGCTGAATTTGTTTAAATCTCATCTTCCGTGTAAGAAAACTGACCTCTCATTATGACTCGGCACAAACACAAATAAATCTAGGACAATTAAGTTGCCTTTGATACAATTTGTGCAATTGTATATAGCTCCAAAATCCAAATCAGAGTTGTATGCAATCAGCATCAATACCCACTTGGCTCTGCATCCTGTTAATTCCAGACAACAAATGCATCCTTAAATCAACAAACACACAGAATTTAGGGGTTTTTCCTTCCAAAGCCAGGCATGATGGCTGCTTCTGAGGTCAAGCTGTGAAAACTGTGAAAGCAAGACAAATTATGGATGGCTGCTCTCATCTGCTCCCTTCCCTCATTCTTAACTCTGAAATGCATGTTATAATGGCTAAGGAATCCCCCTCATTCAGCTTGCACCTGGAGGCTCCTGCATCCATTCAAATATAGAAGTATATACAATTACTTTTCAGCATGTATTTTGCACTGTAAAAGCAACAGTCTACAGCAACTGGGCAGAGGCACAGGCTGGCTGCTGCTATGCAGGACTTTCATCAATATATCCCCCCCATTCCTTCTCAATCCCACCAGTAGGGATCACCTTATTTTAAAACTAAAGGGTAGCTGCATAAAGGACACAAGCCAAAGATAATTGTTTCCTGACAGCAACCAGCTTTCCATATAAGAAAACCAAACTGGGCTCCAAGTTCCACTAAGTGAAGTGGATTCCTAGATGGGTAGATTACACATTACTGGCTCTTTGTGCCAATATAAATAAACAAGCAAAATTTTCTATGAGAATAGAGTAGCCCTTGTCCAAAGCTGGATTCTCCGTCCCATTTTGCCCTAGCTGCTTTCTTTTTGATCTTTATATTCAGATGCCCTTAGCAAGAGAATCATCTCAGACCCACCAGTGGGACATCACTCCCTTGTGAGAAGTTCATGCTCAAAGAAACACAAAGCACATTGTGATGTGTCAGATTCCCCCCTGCAGCACAGTCAGATTTGCACAAGAATAAAAACAACATTCTCACTGGCCTTTAAAACAGGTTCCTCCTAAACCACAGATAACAAGCCGTGCCCAACCACAACACAACCAGACCAAGATAATAACCTGCTACAGGATTTTCTTTTGCCTTTACTGCTGTAAAACCTTTGGAAATTTCCCCAGCTACGCTGCTTGGTGGGAGTCACTTGTACTCTCTGAAGAGCCACTACTACACTGCCACAGAGAGAGGTGAGCCCCTCCTTGGGGCAGCCTGGGCTGTGTGGCTGGGCCAGAGCCTCGTGCAAGTGCCACCACTCCACCTGATTGAGGTCTCCTGGACAGCACACTCCACTCAGTGCAGCAAACATTCCTGCACTCAGATCCTATCCCACTTGAGCAGAGGAACCAGGATCCAAAGCAGGATGTTTGGCTTCCTTCATCATCACCAGCAGCAAGCTAAACTTTACATCACCAACAGCCTTTCTCTCTGACAGCTCCAATACAGCACATGAACTCTGCAATGCTCACTCACCAGGGTGTGGCACAAGGTTTCTGGCACTCAGAAGGGCCTTTCATTGGCTACTTCAAATTAAATATCCAAAGCTCCTTTCAAACTAGAAACACTCAGATCTGTATCAAGGATACAATTCTATCTCTCTGCTTTTAAAAGCAGATTAATCAACAATACCTTTATGCTTTCGAAGTACAGATGATTATGGGAGAAAACAACAAAATGTATTTCATATACTTGGTACTGTCATGCAGATTGACTTGAGAGGTTGATCTAGCAGCAAAAAAATCTTTGTAAACACACTGCCAGTCATGAAAACGAAAACATTTTAAAATTATGCACTGTCTGTATTCAGCCAGATTAGTAATATTACAATTAAAGGACTTACCACTAATACAGTTTAAATAACAATGAGAACCCCTACTAAATATATACTCAAAACAATTATTTTCAAAAGCTTTAGCACCAGCAGCTGCACAGGGCAATCCACATCAGCTATCACCAATCACTTTGGAAAGGTTCAGTACTCAACCAAGGACAAGCTGAAGGTAGCTTAAGTCAGAACCATCAGAGGTTACAGAGAGAAAGAGGCTATATCTAAAATGAGCTGTTGTCTAGCTAACTTCTATAGAAAAGCTGTATTTTAAAAAACAAAACAAGGAAAAACAAGGTTTATCCATTGAAAAGCTCTCATTTCCTGCAGAGATACTGCACAGACAGTTAAAAAGACAAAAACTACGGGATGCTGATCAATGCTGTGGTGCACAGCAGAGCAGCAGCAAAGTACAAACCTCCATCCTTTCAGTCTTAATCACAGTTTGGTACAAGTCGGACTGAGCCAGCCTTACACCTCCTCACTGGCACACGGCCACTTCTGTGAATGGAGCTGTTGATCTCATTACAGTTTCTAGTAAATTATAGTAGACACATCAATAGCTATCAGCACTACTGTGACATTCTGAAAGGAAGTTAAGGGTTGGAAAACTCTGGCCCCCAAGCAGCCCTTTTTCCCCCAGAAGAGTTCCCATCACATCAAAGTTGGTAAATACTGCTAGATGGGGTAACAGCGACAGACACTGACAGATTCAATTCTGTTTTGATGGCAATCCAAAATCTCTATCAGGAAATTAATTCATGCTAAAGAAATAAATCTACTCTCTTTAAGAGGTCACTTTATAATTAATTATACTCCAGCTTTTAAAGCATTTTGTAGACTGCAGTTCTCTCTAACATAATTATCTCACAGGCTGCATTTTACAGCAAATCTGAATTGAGAACTCCAGTCTGGAATGCCAGGAGTGAGATTTCTTTAATATGAAGCTTCAGTAGGTGTTTATAACAAGTATTGGAAAAGCAGGTAATAAAATATTACACAGCCTTGAGACAAAAGTTAATGAGACAATAAACAGCAAGAAATTAAGAAGCTGGCATGTATTCTGCTCCAGAAGCAGAAATGACACAATCAGTTGTCTCTGAACACTACCTTTCATATTGACTGTAATGTTCCAGACCTTGTTCAGACATCTGAGTTATCACACCTGGCTTCCCACAGCAAAGCTCCTCAGTGCCCATTCCATGGCCCTCTCCAGCCCAGACACAACCCAACAACACTGTGTTCTTCCACAGGCAGCTCCCTGAGCCCAATGCAGCCCCTCATGGCTCCAGCACCTTCCCAACAACGCCAGGGGACACACTCACCACTGCCACCGCCCCACAGCATAGTGACACACTCACCACCGCCCCACAGCATGGTGACACACTCGCCACTGTCACCGCCCCACAGCACGGTGACACACTCGCCAC
>VZRH01002850.1:394492-461824 GCA_013397555.1 Urocynchramus pylzowi | reverse complement strand
GCCACTGCCACCGTCCCACAGCTCGGTGACACACCAATGCCACCGTCCCACAGCTCGGTGACACACCAATGCCACCGTCCCACAGCTCGGTGACATTCTCGCCACTGCCACTGTCCCACAGCACGGTGACACTCTCGCCACTGCCACTGTCCCACAGCATGGTGACACACCCACCACTGCCACTGTCCCACAGCACCATGGAAGGCACTGCCCATCTCCTTGGGGAACATGGGGACATTTCCCTTTGCAGAAAGCTCTGCACAGCTCATGCAGAGATTTACCCACACGTGAGCCCTGCTCAGGACCGGGCATACACCATGGGAAACAGCTACCAGCTCACCTGGGAAGAGGGTTAAAAAACAAGCAACAGGTTCTTCCAAAGCACAGTGGGCAATCCTCCCATCAAAGACATTCTCACTCCTCTTCCCCATCACCCTCTTCTGTCATCACCTCTGCAACCTGGGGTTTTGGTCACCTTTTTTTCACCCACTCTCTCCTTCAATAATCGTTCATTTCCCTTGGCCAGATTCTCACTTTTTCCTCCTCTTGGCTGGATTCTCACTTTTTGCTCTCCTCAAAAAGGTTACTTTGCTCCACCTTCCCCTGGAATAATCTGAAATGTTCCTCCTTCTCACAGATGCACAGCTCAAAGCAATTAGCAATCACTCAAGACTCAAATAAGAGCTCAACTTAACTTTTTGAGAAATTCAGGACAGATTGTCTTTCACTGGAATTCCATTTCTCCTTCACATTATGTTAAAAGGTCCTCCTCTGTTTTGCAGGTACAAGTAAATTGGAAATAAGACCAAAAATATATTTTTCATTCTATATGAAATCCTGACATGTCAGATCATTTTTTCTTAATCAGTACAAAAGACTAAAGGTCTAAGACTGCCAAATTATATTCATTTCACAGCATTACCCAATGGTAGAGTAAAATAGGAAATCAAAATCTCAAACATGAAATATCAGCTACATTACTTTCAAAAACACACGTCATAATAGAAATAAGCAAAAGAATGCAACATAAATCATAATAATTTTGTTATCAGAACCAAAATTTAAAGATTCTTTTCACCACAATACAAACATTCCCACTATAGATTTTTAGTAAAACTGCATTTATCTTCCTACCCAGTTGTGCAGGCCAAAAGGCACTGCATCATTTTGAAAAGCTTTGTGGGTCTATCCAGATTTCAGGGTACTCTAATGCACCCACAGCATTAGAGTCACTGCACATGGAAGCTAAGTGTTCTTCACCCCAGCCAAATTAAACCTTTTTACCACACACCTCACCCAGCAGGGCTCTGCGTGTCCCAACACTGATGTTGTGAATTTGAATTCAACATCACATGCAGATGTGAATGGGCTGCTACCAGATTAGAGATTCCATAAAAGATTAAAACAAAGTTTTTTAAGTTACCTGTATCAATAATGGAAAGTTTTTCAGTACTGGTAGTAGTCATGTAAACAAAAACATCTTGGCAGTGCCCAACCCACACTCAAGCATCGTTTTTTAAATACAGCAATTAATACTAAATGCCATTTGTTTAGTATTACTTCACACTGAACTACTGTCAGCTTTATGGCCCAACAAAGCAGCAAACACAAATCCTGTAACCACAGAGACCAATCTTTGGGATGGCAAGTTGTCCTTGGCCAGGTCAGAGCTCTGAACCCAGCAATCTGTCTCACGGCAGTGATGCTTTTCCACTGGAGATGCAGAGTACATGTGCTGTCAGTCTACAGGATCAGACCACCCGGGACCCATTTCTGTAAGCAGAAATAACCTGTCCTTACCTAACCATTTAAAAATGGCAGCCAGGTTTTACTGGTGAACCACAAGTACAAGACTACATTATTTTAAAAAGGCAATTTAGAACAATTTATATTATTATTAGAAATTCCACTGATTCTGGAAAAAAAAAAAAAAAACAGCTGCAGCACAGAATCCATGGTTTCAAAATGTAATTTCAGAAAAATACTAACTACAATCTGAATCTAATTTTATTTTCTATATTCAAATTTGGATGAATAGATGCTATGAGTATTGTCTATTAAAAAGCCCATACAACAGTTTTCTATATATCTCATTTGCAATTCTTCTCTCTCATTGAAAATTTCTAGTACTGCAGCTGCAAAGGCTGCTATATCTGCCTGGCTTTCTGACCATTTGTGTGCTGCTCAATTCTTTCAGTTATATTTCTGCTACATTACTGACACTTGTGCTCAGTTCCCCACTCCCTTTCTCACTGCTGGGGCATTAGGTTATGTAATAGGCTGTGATATAACACAGTAATATGAAATATAACCAGATACAAAGGAGAAAAGAGCTCTTCTCAGTTTCCAGTAATGCAAAGGATATTCTCTGGATGATGTTTGTTCTCTATCATGTTACATAGGTTACAATACATTTGATAAAAATACACAGAAATACCTTAAAAGATGTTTCACTAACACAACTATAATCTCTTCTGCTATGCTTCTTTAATCCCTGAAGATCTTTTTTAATAAGCCTCTTCCACAGAAGCTGATTAAAATCCACATCTTTCATATCTTCTGAACACAAGAAATAGCACAGAGTAGTTCATATCCAGTGTTAGTAATTATGCTGAAAGTGCATTTTAACAGACTGTTTCCTTTGATTTATTTATTCCTGTATATCCATGAATGAGCATTGTAGGCCATAAAACGACAATATTTCAGCATCAACAGGAAATCACAGGTCTATAATTTACTGGATGACAATTCTAGTATGGGAAAGAAATAAGAAATCAACTATATTGGTGTTATTAATTACAAAGGAAATTACTTTGGTACAATCTGAAATTCACTTAAAAGCATGAGTATTTGCTGGTTATGGTAGGTAAAGCCATAGCTGCCCCCATTTCAGGTCTTAGGTCAAAAAATTAACAATTCCATAATAAATTTAATATTAATCATCTGTTTTTAAGAGTAGAATAAACTTCTCCATGATGGGCCATTTTTTTTTGCTTTCTGTTAAAGCAAATTCTGCAAATTCTATTTTGGCCCTTTTGCATGAAATCAGTCATTAGAAATTGGGTTTTAACTACATGCTTTGCAGTCCTTGCCTCAGTTTAGCAAACTCCCAGTGGGGCTGCAGAAAGGGAACAGCACAGGCAGCAGCAAAGCCAGAGTGGAAAGGGGTTTCTCCAGGGCTCTGCTGAGATTTATAGGAGACTATTTATGACAAGGAATGAGCCTTTGCAACAAGGAGGGATAACAAAGAGAAACCCTGCCCTTTGCTGTATCTATTATTTTCCAAGGCCACCTGAAATCACCATCTCCAAGCAGAAGCTACATATATAGGGAAAAGTTGCCAAAGCTCCGAGTTACAAATCCTCCTGAGGTGCAGAACCAGTGCCTTGTTCCAGAGGAAGATGAATACCCCAGCCAACACTTAGGCCTGAACCCACATGCTGCTGAAGTATCAGGGAGATGTGGCAGAGAGCATTGAAAACATCCACTCAAAATGCATCATTTACTGTACAATTCCTCTGTATTTATAGCTATGGAAAAGCTACAAGGGAACAAGTTACCATCAGCAGCCTTCCCTAATCTGGCCTTGCCCTTTGCTCTGTGAGCAGGGCCAATTCAGCTTCTCCCAGCACTCCAGAGAAATGCCACCTTGAAGGACATCTTTAGAAGGCCTTATTTCTGGTGCAGCAAAACAAGCCTCAACAGGCACAATTTAACATTACACTGAAAAAGGCTGAAAACTGTAAATTCTAAGTACACACAGAGTAAAACAAGACCATAGTGCACACTAGGGATTGTTCACTCACACTTCCATGATTCAACAGCTCAAACGAATGAATCTCACAATGAATCTACTGCTAATATCTGAAATAAACAGGAGTTTCATATGGTCCAGGCTGCTCTAACTTCCAGCATTGCATATCTTGTTAGGATTGCATGGACTGTAGTATAAATTGCTCTAATCCAAACACTCTGCAGAATGGGGATTTCCTTCCCTTCTGTGGCTTACCCTGGATCCTTCTGTGGATCCAGGGTAAGCCCTTCAACATCATTGGGTAGGCAGAAGAGAGCAGTATTGACATAATTACACTATCGAGAGTTATCTGCAAAAATCGAAACCTTTGCAAATCAAGTAAAGTTTTAGATATATGTGGGTAATCTTGAGAGAAGTCCATCACACAAACATTTCACCAATAGTTTCCCAATCTCTGACCCTTATCACCAGCTTCCTCACCCCCAAGAGTGAATCTGTTGCTTTCTCTGGCTTTGTGCAGATTATTTGACAACATGAAACAACCAACTTGTAAAGACGTCGAATTCATGCACATGAAAATGTCTCTTCTTTCCATGGTTTACAGCTCAATTTTTGATGGAAGAATAGGATTTTGAATAATTCTAACAACTCTAAATCTACACATGAATAACTCATGGGCCTGTCTCCAAAGAGCAGCTCCCTGCTGAAGTGTGGGTAGCCATACCTTACAGCAGAACCAGCAAAAAAGGGCAAAGTGACCTTCAGCTTTGAGACCATGTCCAATAAGTAAGAGAAGGGTAAATTCTATCAGGTTTACTCATGGTAAACCTTTGTAAAAAAACACAATAAGATTAAATTTCAGGTAGCCTGAAATTCTATGCATTTGTAAATATAATATTCTTCTCATGTTTAATCAAAACTAACAAATTTTGGGTGAATTCAGTTGCAAACAGCTGAATTCAAAATTATAAGTTTGTGACCTCATTCACAAAGTGAGGTGATAAATATTTATGCTTTGTTATGAATTGCTGACCTACTGTACTCAGTATTTCCTCAGTTATCCACATGATTGTTCCTATTTAATACTAGACTTCTCTTCTGAGACTACCACTGAAGCTGCCAGGGTCACAAGGTTTTTACAGATGTCCTGTAAAAACTAACAAGTAGAATGAAACACCAACCACTGTTTTACAAGCCACCTAACAGCTTTACAGGGAGGTTAAAATTTGCCTGATGTGATCGAATTGAGACCTCTACCCTAGTGCAGAGGAGGTTCTCACTCTCATTAACAGTCCCCAAGCACAGCTCCTTACTAGAAAAACAATTTGGTCAGTGCCCTGTTTCTCAAACAGTTTTGTCACTGAGTCGGGTATTTGCACCAATATTATGTGATGCTGAAATAACTCAGTGAGGGAGAAACCCAGAAGAAAACAAAGCCAGACTCAATGGGCCCTGCAAAACAGACTGCAACTTATAAATAAAATTCTCCACTAAGGAGTTTCCAAGTCTCTATAAAATCCCAATATTTGGCAAAAAACATTCTATTTCCCATTTTAAAATCCTCTGGCATAAACTGTCATGCTTTAATTAAACACAGAATGCAAATCACATCCCCAGGAGATAAGGCTTCTAGCTGCTTCTCTTTAAGTAAGCGTGTAAATCAAATACAGCAGTAAAAGAGCAGGGCAACTGTGCAGCCCCTGGGGCTGAGCTGCCCAAATGCCACTCCAAGGGGCAACTCCTGAAAAGTTCCTGGGAACACTGCTTCCAGACAGTCTCCCTGTTGGCAAGCAGCAAGCTGTCCATCTCTGCTGCTGCCCTCCTGACTGACAGGCTGCATTACTGGCAAGCACAACACTGAGCCAGGCTGATCTCACACATTTCACTGCCTTCTGCTGCAAGGAAAAAAGTCTCTACTCCAAGGCCTTGTCCACATTGCAGTTCCCACCAGTGCTGGGAAGTTAGGAGAGCTATCTTACATAGAGCAAAGAGCAGACAACTCCTGGTGCACCTGCTATTTAAAACTACCCTCTGGAGACAGCATCATGCCAGAATGGCACTCCCAATCAAAACCCCTTTTGTCCAGTCACTGACTGCCTCTCTATTGGTAACCAAGAAAAATACAGACACAATATGGAAACTGGAATTGTACTGGCAGAAAAATATTGTGTACTTCCAAGTACCATACCAGGACATTCCATATATGCTCATTTTCTCTCCCCCTCAAATCGACCAGCTCAGGAAAGTCAGACATGTTTTCATAATAAATGAAACTTGAAGATGGGAACCAAATTGTGTTTAGCTTATCACACATGGAACAAACCACAATTCTTCCAAAACAGCTTTTAAAAATAAATTATAAATAAATACAGCTTCCACAGAGAAAAGATTTGTTATGTACATCTTAGGGAAGTATCTAACAACAGCTAATTCAAATATCAACATTATCCCCAATACTGGGAATCCACTGTTAAGGACTCCTCTTTGACTTCAAACATGATTTAAAATACTTTGGAACTCTGTACTGTAGCAGGAAAAATGCTCGAGAGTCTTTCTCCAAGTTTGTCCAAGCTGAGTGACCAAAGTGAGAAAAGTTCAGCTCATCCTACTGCCCACATCGTGGGAAAAAGCCAAACACAGGGTATACATACACTTCAAAGTAGACAATGCATTGTGTTCTAGTATGCACTTACTGTTTGAAATTTAAAAATGAAGCAAGGAAAATCTAATCCACACCCATGTCTTTCTAGAATGATTGATACTCAGAGTCAGTATCCTCTGCTGTAGAGCTACAGCATGCCTAACTCCCCCATCATCGTCAGCAATTATTTTCAAACCAATATTCTGTAATGAGGGTCCTGCATGGAGTAGATGAATGCATAAGCCCTCAGCTTTCTGCAATGTGCCTTTAGATCTCTCAGTGTGGCCAGGGCCATGAGGTAATTCAGTGTCTGACTCCCTGCAGCCATTCAGACCTAGTTAAAGCTGTTGGTTAACCTGGTCTTTGCACTGAAGTATTTCACTGATGCTGTCAGCACCACCTTGGCTAAGAGAGACATGCAATACCACAGCCAGTAAATGAAGAGTGAGGGAAAGATAAGTGCTGGAGGAAGCATCAATTTCACAGGAAAAACAAACTGATTCCTCCAACAGAGATAAAAAGATGTGAAATGTTATATGTCTTTCATCTTGAGTGGGAGAAATAAAGACATTTTCAATTAGGTATTGCACAAGGTTTAAAAGTTGAGGAAATGTCACAAGTTCAATCTTTAATAAAAAAATCATGAACATTTATTATTGATGATCCTTAGTGGTAAATATCTTCATCTAAAATTCTTAACTGATAGGGACTTTTCAGAATTTTTTCACAGGGCAGCAAGAGGTATTTCACTGTGGCTGTGTGCACCTTCCTCCTCACTGGGGAAAAGATTATACAGTTAAAACACAAAAGAAAGACTCTGTGTTTAGACAGGCATGTCTGTGAATGCTAAATATGGGGATGCTCTGAAGCTGGTGAAGTTCTTGGAATTTCCACACTGGCCATACAGCAGAACATCAGCCCAATATTAATGAGCCAGAATAAAAAGACTGGAGTGCCCATGTGTCAGAGCTTTCTTTAATGACTCAGCATAGAATTGGTCTTCAGGCTAAGATTCTTTTCAGGCTAAGAATCAGCAAAACTTGAATTTCTAAACCTATCAAGTTCTTTGTTGTATTTGTGGTTTTTTTGGTGATCCAAAGGACATATTATGATTGGTACATCCAGGATTTCAACTGCCGTGATTCTGAGCAAAATATTACAGTTTAAATCAGTGCCATTAGCAATACTGGAAAAATACACAAATTTACCTTTCTGCATGTGATTTTTTAGGAGATGCTGAGCCTAAAAACACTATTGAGGATTTCAGTGAAAATTTTGCTCCTCAGGGCAGGGGGATGACAGGAGAGGACACACAACAACAACCTCATCTAGAGACAAATTTCAGATCCTCTCAGTGAATCTTTGGCCTTATATACTAAGAGTGAACATCACTTTATGTATTTCTTAGGTTTCTTTTTTCTTTCACCTTCATTAAGGTCTTATTTCCCTGGAAAGAAAAATAACCACCAATTACTGCAAACCAAAATATTTGCAAATGCTAACATTCAGGCACTCCACTAGACCAAACAAGGATGTATCTTCTCCAAGTGCATCCAAAATCCCTTTTGGGTGATTAGCAACACAACTTCTCTGGAGTGAGTCATCAAAAGAGACCAGTTTCATTTGCAAAACACAAATGTTGATTCCAAACTGCCACTGCTACACATGTAGTCTACTTTGGACAAATAAATGATATTTCAATATTTAACTGGAAAGATTATACGCTTGTTCTCACAGGTTTTGATCTACTTTAGAATTTTCCTATCCAGAAAAAGAGATAGTCTGAACATGTGCATGTACTTTTTACATAAATGTAATTTTTTTTTTAGTTTATAATTATTATATTGTAACAAAATACCCAGACTTACTCTTTTCAAGTATTGGACACAACTTGGAAAGAAAACTAGAAAATTAATTAATGTTAAGTCAGGTTCTGGGGCTCTGTTTTATGCAATCCCCAGCTAAAATCCAAAAGAAAAAGATGGCATGCTGTTTATTACAACCATTTACTGTTTAGTTCATTTTCTCTTTATTTGCTCACATTGTGCTGTCATATTATGGAGACCCTGCTAGATATACACTTAAATATATCTCAAAACAGAATAAAAATAAAAATTCATGGTTTACTATGTTTTTAGGAATATACACATCTCAAAGCACAAAAAAATACTTAAAATTGAAGGAAGAGAAAGTATTTTCCTGTCTTAAATTTGGCTTTTTTCCTGCTTGCTTGCTATTGCAAAATACTTAGCTTCTAATCAAAATAATGAAAGCAGGGCTTCTGTGCTCAGAGGTTTTCATTTGAATAAGCAAGGCAATTTCCATTTCAAATATATGTTCTGCCGTGCTTTCACAAAACAATAACGTGTCATTTCTCATTTAAAGTACATGCCAGATTATTGAGGTTCTTACATCCCTCCAGAAAAACATAAAACCATCTCAGCTTGCCCACTGCTCAGCACAGCCAGATTCTGTGTCTAGCCTGAGGTTTGACTGCAAAGTTTAAATGTAAAGCCTCCACAAGTCCTGGTTTCTATTCTTAAGTCTGACTTAGCATAGGAATTTTTTTGAAGTTGCTGCATCTCAGTTTCTCCTCTCATTTATTTCCTCACTCACTCAGAGGTATTTATGACCAGAAGTTGGACAGAGGCTTTGATATACCCAGATAAAAGACACTGAGTGCTGTTCTCATGGAACAGAGCTATGCACCAGCCAGCACTGATGGTCATGCAAGGTCTTCTCCACTAGCTCATCTTGTTGAAAGAAATAATGCTGACATTAAAGTGAAACTACAGATCAAAATTTCATGCTGAAGTTCATTTCTGGAAACAATCTCCTAAGAAAATACCTTCCTTAAAAAGCAGGAGCAACTTGGCAAAGAGTGATTGATAAGTTGCTTTGTTTCATGGTGTAAATCTTTAATTTCATTTGCTGCCCTTGTTACTCTGACCCTAGCAATAGTCCATAAATATTTAGGTAGCTTTCGACCAACATGCTTTCAGCTTTTGAATACTAATGCTAGCTGCAGTGAAGAAGAAAAGGAATTGCTGTAATGGACGACAGAACTAGCTGTGAATATCTAACCTGCTGTTTGTAAGGCATTCTGTCTGCTGGAATTAAAGCAGTCATTACCAGCACACAGAAGCCCATCACATTCTTAATGAATGGTGAGGCTGTCTTGGGAAAATAACAAATATCTTTACCTGAATAAGCATTAATGTTGTAACAACCAGGAAAAAAAAAAAATCAATAGCTGTATAAAGCCCAAGGCTAAGAACAGAAAAACAAGACCAACATGCATACAGATAACCTTACCAGTGAAGAAATCAAAGAGATTCTGGTTTACTCTGCATCTCATCATGCTGCCTGACAAACGATCAACAACTTTAAAAGTATCCTTTGATATGAGTACAGTCAAGGCCCAGGGACATGACCTTCTACCAGCCATATTCCCTCATTCCACAACACCCCAAGTTTATTAGACTTCAAAGGGTTTGACAAGACCACTGTTGGCAAAGCATTGCACTATTGGCGTGCAATAATGAGGTGAGCCTTCCCCGTGCAATAATGAGGTGAGCCTTCCCCCTGCTGCAGCCAGGAGAAATGCAAACCAGAGTCACAGAAATCCCCCAGTCAGCAGATGCAGCACCCATGTTCAGTCTCTGCAGGGACAGGGTCATTCAGTCCATCAGGAGGCACTTCCCTGCCAGCTGGCCAGATCACTCAGAGACACCAGATGCAGAAGCAATCATTTGCCATTCCCAGCAAAAAGAGGGTGCTGAGCATAAGTAACCATTACTGCTGCAAGAGCAGCTGTGGAAAAGTTGCCAAAACTGATCTCTACCTTCTCCCAGCTTCTGCCAGAAGCCTCTTCTAGGCTTTAATTCCTTCTTGTCTCCACTACTGAAATTGCCTTAAAATTTATCTTGTTACATTCCTATGCTTTCAGAACTGCAGAAGGGAATTGAGAACACTGCAGCACAGCTCTACTTGCTCTGGAAAGCTCTTACCACTTCCTCTTGAAAGTAAAAACTACCCTCCTAAGTTTTAGATGCTGTCCTTTTATTTTTTGTGCATGCAGACCTTGCTCCTTAAACTCTCCTTTCTTATGCTCTGCTTCTTTCCATAGAGACTATCCAGAGTGAAGAATCAAGTTCCAAGGACTGGCCTGTCTTTGACAGCCACTAGAATTCAGTGATAGTGAAACCTCACCTTTTCCTTTTTGATAATCCTAAGGCCAAATGAAGCCAGGATTTGGGCTCTGCCTTACACAATAGCTCAAGTGGAGCAGAGTCCAACATTCGCCTTTGAGAGTCACTGGAGTAAACTATGTTAGTGCAGGTCCTCCCAAATCCTCCATTTGTTTTTTCCCTGGACTGAAAACTGGCTCCTAAAAATGTGTGAGCAATGGCAAAGCAACAAGTCTAACACTAAATCAGCAAGTAAAATGAAACTATTTTCTTCACATCACATTAAGGAGCATTTGCATATGTGGAAATTACTTGGCAAACATCATTTGTACTGAGCTCATGTCTGGCCAGTGCTAAAAGGCTCAAAAGTGACTTGGCTTGACAAAGCCACACCACTCTGCACATTTCTTTTCTCAAAAACAGAGTATATTTGCTTACAGCTTAAGAAAAGGCATAAAAATCTTCAAATTCACTTTCCAACTCCTCCAAATTGAGTTAGCAAGTTTCTGCAATATAGGAGATCGGACTGTAGTTACTAGCAAGATGATGATTCCCTAAACTCTTAAGAATTACAGCTTTCTCTTACTTTACATAACTGTTTCCTGTTTAGGCTGCAATGTACACAACTCTCCCAAGCCCAGTACCAGCTGCCCAGCATGCCATAGCAGGGTACCATTTTATCCTTTGAGTTCTGCTGCATGAAAGGCAGCAAAGCATTCAGGAGAACTCACAAACTGCATGGCTCACAATAAAGAAAAGTAGGCTATCTTTACCATAAATTTCAGGCACCACTGAGATAACAAGGACCCACTGAGCAGGGCAAAGATCACATTAGTAGGTCAGAAGTTTGATTTTCCTGTTCAAGTATAGGAGCTCTGGTTACTGTGTGCTGCTGGTTGGCAAGTTCTCTTTTATAGACAGTTTGACAGAAAATGTGAACAGCTTTTATTTGCTAGAGTTGCTACTAAAAGGATTTTAATTAAAATGGGGTTTTTCTTGTAAAAAGAAAAATCACTTAGGTACTATTTCTCAGAACACACTGATCCAGCAAAGCACAGGTCCTAAATAGACCAGAGCTGCAGAATCTTAACACATCTCTTCAGAACATAAGCCTCTAATATTTGAGCACAAAATCACCTTCAGTGATGCATCTTCCTTACAGTATTTACACCTAAAATCAGGGTCTGACACCCACTGTTGCCAGAAGAAAAATTCTTTCTAATACTACTACAAGGCTCCAGGGTCTCTTTAAGGTGCAAATTATCAATGGAGAATGAGACTAACATGTAAATACATGCAACCAACAAAGAAATTGATAAAGTAATAAGTAATTACTGACCAAGCCAATTTCTTTCAGTACCGTTCATTTAACCAGTTTTCAAGGAGATTTAGTGACACACTGAGAAGAGTTAATAATGAGAATTTTTTTACCTTGAAGGGCCTAGGAATCCAGAAGACAATAACAGCATCAAACTATTAATAATGTTATATTCAAAAGCACTAAGCCCAATTGTTTTCAATCTTTGCTTTCAGAAGTAGCTAAGTCATTATCAGAAAAAAACAAAGTTTCCAGCAAAGTATCAATAATATAAAACATATCTCCTTTCAAAGCAGTGCAGCCTTACTAAATTAGGTGCTTGAACCTACTCCACAAAGCAAATATCTAACAAGTGGGTGCACACACACACACCCAACTCAGATACGGCATTTTTAAAAGCAAAGTTTGGTCATTTAATATTCAACTCTTTGTTTTCTGAGTACACATCTCTGCCTTAAACTGTCTTTGTGCCAAACCAACAGGGTTTAAACCCCACCAGTACACTGTTATTTCTCTTATATAAAGGTTTTGGTGGTTTGCTATTGCTAATTCAGACTGAACATCCTTTCAGTGCCATATTCTGAGCACTGAGTTGGCAGACTGGACTGTAAGCCAAGCCTGCAAGTACCATTATCTAAAAAACCATACGTGTGACACAAAGAAGTTTATCAGAGGAAGAGTGTCTTTCAAGCCAGTTGCCTTTTCCCCACAGTTCTTCAAGTTTAGGAACCCAGCAGCACCAGCAGTGTGGGTACAGAATGTATTAAGCACTTAATCAACAACATCAGCTCAGAGGATTCAGAAGTCTGACTGAACTAGAAGGAATCATATGTGGAAATCCTCACAAAAACCTGCACTTAAAGTACTCCTGCTGGTGCACTACACAGCATGGGGAAGTTGCACAGCTTAGAAGTACTGCCTTTCAGGTGAGTACTTACATGGTCTCTTTTGCTTAACTCTAGAGACTTTCAAAGAGAAATTAAGGACTCTAGGACTCTTAAAAACGTGTAGCAGGAGTTAATCATTATGTATTAGCCAACACAGCCTCCTTCCACAAAATGATACCATTAGCCATGGCTTTAGCTATTGCTAACCCTCTAATAGCTGCTGGGATTCGTCATGAGCAGTGCAATGCTTTTCATTTTGGACAGAGCTTTAGGACACTTTGGGGACCTCAAAAACAAACCCCACCAGTGCCTCATGTAGTGCTCACTAGTGATCCTATAAACTGGAAAGGGAAAATCCTGAGCCTGGCAGCCCTGGCTGCTAGCTGTGATACCTGCACTCCTCCTTATAGCTTCCCTGCCTTCAATGCTGCTTTCCATGGGGCAGTTCACTTTGCTGTGCTGCCCTGCACACAGGTAACACTGGCACCTGTGTTGTTTACACCTACAAGTAAACAAACTCACCATGTGGAAGCTGATATTTTTTCAGAGGCTTCTGAGCAAGTCCTGGGAACGTGCCAGAATTCACCCATGGTTCATGGTAAGGCACAATTAATATATCCAGGACAGACACTGTCTTGTGTCATTTGCTCTGCCAGACTATCCTGGAGCTGGAGTTAAATAACTGATTTGCCAAAAAGCAATCTCAGTTCACATACTTCTCACAAAAACAAGGCGTTCATGGAATTCACTCTCTTGATATAAGCCTGATCAGATTATTACATTCAGGGAGGCAGTCTTCAAGGATTTTCTCTATGATAACCTGGAAAAGAAGTTGTTTCAACCTTTTCCCTTGCCAGCCTGAACTTCTAACGAAAGTAAATCAAATTTCCCTCAGACCTCTAAGTATCTGAACTGTCAACAATGGTCTCAAAATGTTCAGTTCCTCAACCAGTATTCTTAAAAAGAAGAGCTGCTTTCCCAGCTTATCATTCCTAACCTATACTGCCAGAACTGCCCTGGGAGAACCAGGTTTACTTTGTCTTTATTTTCATCAGCTGCAGCTCCAAGCTCTCTTTAGCTGCTCTGTTAGGCTTGCACAGCCACAGACAGCAACATCTTCTTTCTTCACAAGCAGCCTGTGCTCCTTGCCTGCTCGGGGATTCGATCACTGGTCTGCAGCCAACTATGACTCTTAACAAGGCAAAGAGGGTTTAGATTTATAGTCTGCTACATACCAGCAGTCGTGACCAGCTTCTGTATCAAATACCTCATTAAAAGCAAACAATACCCCAACACACCCAGCAGATTTGTCCCATGCTTAGATCAGGCCAGGCAGACTAACCCCAAGTGTGTAATCCCAAGTGTGGGTTTAGGGTCACTACCAATTTGGAAACTACTGCCTTCTAAATTCAGAGACTTAAGTTTACTCTACCATACTATTTTCCCCCCAGAAGACTTGTAAAGCTTTGGACATCAAATACAGTTTTAGCATCAGAAGTGCTGTAAAAGTCACTTGTGTCAGAGTAAAGTGACATTGCAATACAAAGTCAATAACATACTTGCTAGTATGTTTTTAAACTTCTCTCTCTTTTTTTGCCAGAAGCTCCTTAACTCCACACAGAAAACAACATGACAACCAGATCAGACACATACACGACATTCATGATAAGGCACCTTTCAGCTGCTTTACACTGATATCATACTCCTGGAATGGTGCAGTAAGCGACCTTCTCAGATACCTTTCGGATCTGATTTTGCTCATGATTTTGTACATGCTGCTGCTCTATCCCTCAAAGGTGTTTTTTCCACTGTGTTTGTCCTTTGTGGTTTTGTACAGCTGCATCACATGGAACAGATACTGTGATCTTCATGTGTGCTCTGCTAGATATGAGACAAGAGGTGCCACAATTCTATTAAACTGATCTTTTATCTACAAGTTTCCAAACACATGGTGCTAGAAGATTGCATTTAAATTCAGCACTTAATTCCCTTAAGTCAGCGATTAAATTCTTTAAGGTGTGAATGAGGTGTTAACTCCACTGCTGAATTGTTCCATATGATAGAAATATATTTTTTGAAGTAATTGAATTTCATAATGGGCTAATTCTTGGGGAGTAAGAATTCAGTTAACCTGAAATATGAACAAATTACTAGATTTCAAAGCAGCTGTACCTAAAAGCAAGCATGACACACAAAGTAAAAGCAAAGTATATTGTCAAGGTATTTTACTGAATAAAAGCTGTAAATTATAGATTAAGAAACTACATTATTACTCTACAGAAACAAGTATGCAACCAAAAAGTGAACCCATATCTTTAGGATACAGATTTGTTTTCAAGCAAAAAAATAATTAAAATAGAAGAATAATTATTTTCTTTGTTTCAAGTATTTGTTTTAAAGCAGGCATGATTCAGGCTGTCTCCAAAGACTGAATTGGTTTTTTTCCCCTTTGGATGACTACTCTTATTAATATTTCCCCATTGCTTTTGTTGGATTTGTTCTAGTATAGACTGAATTCACCCCTGAAAAACAAGTTTAATTATTTTGTGCCCGCTTTAACCAAGTTGAAAAATCATTTAATAAGTTTAATGTAATAGATCCATATACCACATGCCTTTACTGGGTGACTACACATGCAGAAAAAGCACCCAGCTCTAAGGAGAAACTCTGCAGGCAGATAAGCTGATCTAGCCACAGAGGGAGAGAGGAGGCTGTCGTCTCAAACAAAAATCAGTAACAACCTCACAGGGCTAAGAAGAATTTCACTGGTGCTTTAAAACCCACTTCCCCTGACAGCACAGTTAAACGTCACAATTCCAAGGTTCAAGCCTCACATCCACCTGTCTTTTACTAAAGTTAAGCTTACACAAAACCCAATACAAGTCTTGAAGGAAAGGCATATATTGATGTTGAGCATATAACTCTATTAAAACTTCTGAATATTACAATGAAAAATAATAATTTACTTTCCACCTTCCAGATGTTTATATTCAGCTACATACCCTGGTTTATGCCGTCTTTATTCCTAATCTATCTGTAGAAGCACAGCTTTCTTGCATTCCTGCATAAGAATTTCTGAATAAAGAAGGAAGTTGACAGTGATGTTTTCAGATCATGAAAATATTCAAATTCACATCCAGCTACATTTTTCAAAACAGACCTGTAGCTGTACCAATGCAAATCACTTCTGAACCCATTCGGTCTATTATCATATTCATACAAGTTATTTGTTTTATAGACTTGAAATCCCTCTGTGGTGGATTTTATTATTTGTTCATTGTTACAATAGCACTGTTCTGCCCTTGGAAATACCCATGGCATTAGTTGCTGAATCTTTTTTCGTGTTATCTATTTCAACAAGAAAACACATTGTTTCTCCTGTACCTCTTGAAAATAACAATAATGCAGATACAGAAAAAAGGATTTATACAAAACAAGGTGAAGGGGAGAAGGGAAAACTGAACACTTAGAATAAGAGCTTCAGATAAATTACTGAACTTCATGGTTTTAATAAGCATATAATGGAAGTCAGAATTCAGATTTAGATCTAGATTCAGAATGAGCTTCAACTAGCAACAAAGGGGTGTTGTGTTTTCCCATGAAATTTACCTCTCCCATAATTTAAGATAACATTTCAGTGGTTTTGTAGTGAACAACTGATAGAGAATAAGCACATAGATCACCTTGATGGAGACACATGACTTTAGTCAGGCAGTAAGTAACAAAATTTGAGACATAATGAACCCTACTGTTTTCATGTAAATACAGGGAAAATTTAGAATTCGCTACAAGCTCACAAACAAAAGATGTTTTTTAAAACTTTTGATCAGTTCCTTATGAAGATAAAGGCTGTTACAATAAAGGGCTGTTAATCTGAAAGCATCAAGTAAAGGTCCCTTAAGATAGTCAGTGTTCAATGGCAAACCCATCTCCATTTTTAAAATTTAGAAAAGATCCTAATAATTACAGAGAAAAAGTTTTAGCTATTTTTCTACAATCTTCTCTTTAAAAATCTACTAGAAATCTTCACATCATGCAGACTGATTTAAACACTTCAAAAAGCATTTTCTAGAAACCTTAAAACATGCAAAAAGATTACTGAATTCAGCTAACTACATGGATTTTTGTTTTCATGTACAGTTTTATTTTTTTAACCATTACGAAATCCAGCATTAAAGAAGATATGTCATTCATTTCAGAGTTCCCTGGTACCTACTCTCAAGAACACAGACTCCTCTAATGCTAATTTTAAAGCGCAGAAGCAAACAACAGTCGCCTATATTAAATTCATGTTTTTAATCAAAAGACAAAACTTCATGGCCACCCTAAGCAGAAGTAAGATCAATTCATCTCCTTGAACTGTGAAAGGAAGAGATTATGGGCAAAATCCAATCCTCTCAAGTTAGCATTTAGGGCAAACTCCAGTTAATTCCTGAGAGCTGAGGAAGTCTACCCACCCACAAGGATCAACAACTGCAGGTTGCTCAGGACCATTAGAGTAGAAAATGTGAGAATCACTCCTCAGGATATAGGACCCCAAGTTTTTTGGGGAAAAAAACCAAACACACACTTGATTTAACTCTAGAGACTTTTCAGAGGAAATTCTGTACTGTGCTGTTGCTTTCATTCCCCCTAAATTCTTCTCCTTGTTAGATATACAAAACCAACAACGTTTTTATTAAAAAGCACATTTCTCAGTAGCTGTTCATTCACACAGATTGTTACACAATATATTGATGAAATCCAGAGAGATTAGGTTTTCTTCATCATTTAACATAATTCATTTTCAAAGCACACCAGACCCCATTAATCCTTATGTACCTCATGTTTTACACTGTGCAGAGGTCAAAGAGTCAGCTGTAACACCGTGCACTATTTTCCCTCTTGCTGGAGCATACATGGAAAGGATGGTGTTGATATTGGAAACTGAAGCACAACTAGATGAAAATTTCTCTCACTTATCACAGACAGGATTCTATCTAATGATTTTATACATGTTCCCAACTATCTGAGTGATTCTATGCAGAATCAAATGACCAACTAAACACACCAAAAATTTAAGATGAAACTGGAAAAAAATTTGTGAAGCTACTTACTGCTAACTGGTGACTACTCACATGCAGAAGTCTCTTTGGGCAAGATTTAACTCCTGGAAATATAGCTCAGTATTTCCCAGTAGGCAATAGCAAATTGATTTATTTTAATAATAAATTAAAATTATAAAATAGAAATCCATTCACATTTTAAAAGAAAAGCAACCAGAATATGCAAGTCAAAATAAGGAATGAGAGAGAGACATGGACAAAAAGTCAACTGCATAAATACAAGCTACAATTGAAGGTCCACAGGCTTAGCTCACAAGGGTCATGTGGCTATTAAATAGTCTCAAAGTGGCTTGAGAAGCAGCAAACTGTATGTCAGGGGACACGAGTCAGTAGAAGAGTAATTGTCTGTTAAGAGTAATAATGATCGAGATGTTATATCCATGACTTCTCCAATACAGATTAAATGAGATAGATACTATGAACAAGAAATTGTACTTTCTGTAGCCTAAAATTCACTTACATACTTTGCTGTTATACTAACCAAGACCATATTGCCATGGTTTAATCTAGCCTCAATCATAAATCTTCATCTTTGGCAGAATTTAAAACTGCAGATTAGACTTAATATGCATATCCTTAGCTAAGATACAAGGAGATTTTTTCAAGGACATTTTCCCAAATGAATCATCTTCAGACAGAAGTTCTTTTCACTTATTGCACTAGCAAAGATATTTGGAATTTAAACATACTGCCATTTAGAAGATTATTGTTAGATAACGGATTGAGATAGTGCTTATCACCATTCTAAGAAACAGGGGTTGAGCTAATGAAATCTGCATGTACATTTTATGCCCTGCTGAACCAAATTTTAACAAATTTCATAACACATTGAGTGGCTCTACGTTCTTATTTGCAGAGATGTTCCACGTCCAGTTGAAGAATACATTTAAGCTTCTAGATTTCAGAGGAATGGTAGTGCTGAAAATTCCAAGTTTGATTCCTTGGGAAACAGTCTGAATTTGTTTTATAATGTTCATCTCATTGATTCAGTTTAACTTGAAAACTCTACATCTATACACAGCTCCCATATGATATTCACAGAAACTGCTCTGAATTCTTCTGCATCTCCTGACACAGTCCATACATCCATTTCAACAATTACAGGGTATATTTACAAGAATCCAATTTTAAATACATGTTTTATGGCAACAAATTACTTTCACAGTACAGGTCCCAAGTTACTGCTGTTACATGTGGTGATCTCAAAACACCTCCACAGGCTCCTCTGTGGTAGGGCTCTTGCTCCTGTTACTGTTTCTAGGGTAACCCACATTCTGTTCAAGACCATACAGTGCAGTCAGTCATGGGAGACCTCACCCCTGTACCTCAAGCAGATGAATATTTCATGTGCTAAAGACTAGCTCCAATTCACAGTTAGTGGGGTTTATTTGTTTAAAAAACATTCCCAAAACCTAAACACAACAAAAAACACCAACCTCTACAACCTGTAGGATTCATGTTATAATTTCACAAGAAAAGTCAAGATCACTCTGTCATATTTTTTCCTCTCCTCTCCCTTCCTCAGCTTCCCCCACATCAAAAATTAATTTTAAAAATTTAAAATAAATAAATAAATAAGTGCATGTTTACCTTTGTCAGACATCTGGATGCTGCTCCTCACCAAGAGAGAAAGACATCAGTTTCAATACAAATAAATTAAGGTAAAAAAATCAATTTATGAGCTTGGACTTATCTGTGTCTCACCTCAGTTTCTGTGAGCACAGGCAACACATACTTTAGAAGTCTGGTCCTAAAAGATTCATGACCTGTTTAACACAAGCAACAGCTCTTAGACAAAAAACAAAACAAAACAAAAAAAAACCACCCACACACCTACAAGTCAGAGATCATTTGGTTGTCATCTCTTTGAAGCACCAAGCAGCATTAGCCACTACAGAAAACAATCCCATTTGATCTCCCAACAAACAAGATGAAACTGAGCTCAGCCAGCAGCAAAGAGTTCATATGTCAATATTCAACTCAAATGCACACGTTTGCAAGAACATGTTCAAGGTGTGGCCACCTCACTAGAGCTCTTCAGACTGTTCAAGCCAAGCACATTTTGAGAAGTGTATCTCACAGCTAAGAGTAGCATGAAAAGCTAGCAAACTCCTCCCAAAAGAATGGGGTTAAAAATGGAATATGCCCATGAAACAGCATTTCTAGGCAATAAAACAAAGGAGAAGCAGGCCACTTCCCCCATAAGCAGCAACAGATTTTTGTACAAGACTTCAGTGTTCTCCAAAATGCTCCTGAAGTAAACGTGAGGTCACTCTGCATGAGAAGAGTTCAGAGAAAGAATTATCAGCAGCTCAAAAAAGTAAATGAAGACACTGAAAGCCCCTAGTCTGCAGCTGGCTCCTCTGCTCATTGTTCATCCAGGTTATACAGCCTGCAGGGCAGCAAATCCTCCAAACCAAATTAGAACATTTGCTTTGCACAATACTGCAGGGGAAAAGAAAAAAAAAAAAAAAAAAACAAAAGAGATGAAATGCAACACCACTGATCTATTGAGAGCAAGGCAATGCCTGAGTGCTGCTGATGGAGTATGAGGAACAGCCAAGGCAGGGAATTTTGCTCTGCTATTTCAAATAGCTGCTTATTAAACACAAATCTAATGTCTTTCTTGAAATTGCTTTAGCTTCGTAGAAAAAGTTTGCTTTTTTCTGAGGTCTGGCTTTCCATGATAGCTGTTGCACGAAGATAGCCTTTATTAAAACTGTTCTGCACTGTTCTTTCATTTATGACAAAACAGCAGCCATGAACACCTAGAAATCAGAAATCACTTCTACAAGAATTAGGATCCTATATGGTGAGTCCTTTGGCTTATCATCCAAATGCAGTGTGCTAACATGTATGTACATACCATTCTTACATTTAAGACTATAGCCAAGGCTAGACAAAGAAGACAAAAAAGAACAAATTCTGTTGGTAGTTATTTAGCAGAGGCTTAGTTACTATGGTGATGAGTTTTCTATAAGTATCATAGTCAGAGACAGCACCAAACATTTTTGACACTGTATCTTTATTTTTCCATTATATTTAGAAATAACTTTGTCCTGCCCTAATGCTTTCATAACTGACCAAAGCATAAAAAGCGCTTAAAAAGACAGATTTGACAGGTGCAAAGTGCTGAGTAGAAAGGGGTTGTTAAAAAGATTTTTGATTATTCTAATATTATAACAAGTGAATATTAAGCAAATACACTACTGAATTAAGCATCAACACTGACGTATTTATTACAAGTAAATATCAACTGAAATGAAACAGAGGCAAGAGAGTAGATTTTAATATTGACTAAAATGAGCACTCACACTCTTTACAATCTCATGCTCTAAATTTTATTACCAATACCTATTATGACATAGGTGCAATGGTGGTTTTAAGTTCAAGTCCAATAGGCAGGCCTGCACTGTAGAGTAGTTTTGGACTAGAATAGTGCTCAAAACCCCTAGAGGTTAGAGAAGTTTGCAATTTTATTTGCAACTGGTGGTTTGAAAGACACATGTGACACCAAGGGGAGATATTTCCAGCTGGCCCAAAGGTGGCAGCATCAGCTCTGAACAGCTCTCCTGTCAGTCCTACCATTGCCATTTCAAAGTCATCAACAAAGTGCTCTGAGCTGGGTTTTCCTAAAGTTTTGTGTGGGATAGAGATATCTGACTGCCAGTTACTCAGGCAAACTCCCTTCCTAAAACAAAGCAAGCTAGAGCCTGAGAAGTAGCATTTCTCACCGACCCATCCATCCCCCAACATTTCACACTGTTACTTATTTGAACAACTTCACCTTCAGAAGTCCTTAACCTTGGAATTCAAATTCAGACATGGCCAGATAATTCTGGGGGATTGGGGCTGGGGTTTTCTTTGGTTTTTTAATGGTATTACCTTCACCACTTGCAAACTTCCTTTCCACATAGGATGACTATGGATAGGATTGTCTGTCAAGCTAGAAGTGCATTAATTGAGATAAACAAAAAGTCAACAGAGTATTTGTCCACTAGACCATACTGCAGCTGTATTTTATGAGGGGATTAGCTGTCCTTTACTCCTACTTCCTAGAAAAAAAAATATAAAATAATGAGAAGCAGGGAAAGCTGTTTGCAGAGAGCACAGAGGTCCTGAGCAGCCTGAGCTGCAGTTGCCGCGGCTGGGCCGGCAGGACCCGGCCCCGCGTTCTAATATTAGAGTGGATTACACTCGCTGCACTGACACTCGGCTTTACTCAGCTCATTGAGACAGACACTTGGCATCAGGAGCAGCACACTAGCTCAAGCATGTGCACATCACCATAACAAACTGGCATATGGCTATTTTCAGAAAATCTGCATTTGGCACACAAGGTGAATGTTTCTGGATTCTAGCATGTGACCTTTCTGACACTGGAAGGAGGGAACTTTGTCCTAGTCCTCCTACTGAGGACTGACTGTAACCACCTGGGAACAGCTAAAGGTTGCAAATACTGTAACAAATGCGGCTGATTCCCTCCCACTCTCCCTCAGTATTTTGCTAAATTCAAAAGCAATGTGTAAAAAATACATGGTCCTGTTCTTGCTGCCTGCAATGAACCATTCCATTCATCCTCCTTAGAAAGGTGAGGAACCCTGATATATCTATTTTTCTAAACAAAGTTGAATAATTATTTACTGCTGCAAATTGTTCATGTGTGTACATTTTGATACCCTTTTAATGTGAGATCATTCTGTTGCAATGCAAAAGGAAAAACTACATGTAAAAAAAAACCAAACAAAAAAAGGCAGTGGCCACAGCAGCTGTTTTTACATTCTCTTGCCATCTCTCAGCTGTGTGGGATGGAAGGCACCAAATGCAACTGACCCATTTAACATCACCTACTTAGAACCTCTGTCCTCTGAACCTCACTTACCTAAATCCTCAATGCCAAGATGGTGTTACTGTTACTGACCAATATCATCACTGCAGTTTTACTCAAGATTCTCAAATGTCAGCCTGCTGATATGCTACTAATTAATGCTCTTTGCAGATCATTTTAGAAAAGCCAAGCACTCAGCCGATCCAGCTTAGCTCCTATTAGAGCTGGCTTTTCCATGCAAGCTCAACATTGTCTGGTATTGGAACCTTTAAACCATTTCTGGCTGCTTGGTACATGGAGGACTGTATTTGCCAGGACTCATTTCACCGTTAATTAGAGAACATGATATCTTTTTCTGCATATTGATGTAACTCAGAGCAGGAAAGGAAGATTTTAAATCCAAGCTATGAAAATAACCAACATGACCAAGGCACTGGGAGCACTGCACTTCCTCTTTCCCCAAACCACAATCACACTGGGTTTGAGGCTAGCAAAGGAGCAATTTTAGCTGGAATTTACTCTCTTCTCCAGCTGAGAAGGCAAAATAGATCCTCTCACTGAAGGGGGGCTTCTCAGGTAAGCAGCCAGCTCAGAGGGCTCTACTACTGAGCACTGGAATTGGGACCATCCATACATGAACCTGAAGTGAGGGAAAGGGGAACAGCTCATCTTTTTCTCATCTAATTAAGTACAGGAAGCATAGCTTCCAGGAGAAGGGCCAGCAATAACAGGGAGCACAGCTTGGTGAAAGTATTATTGAGCCGCCAGCTCAGGAAATGGCTATGATTTGGAAGCCAGTCTTACTCAGCTGGACCAAACTGCCTCCACGACACAGACCAACATGTATTCCAGAAAAATAAATGCATGAGCTAGTTTAATATCAAGATATAATTTTTCTTTTATCATCAATTACTATCATTTTTCATTTCGTTATAAGCAACACATTTTTCCAGATACTCTATTTCCAGGTTATTTGGCCTGTCCCATGCTTTGCATTTCAAATCAATTCTCAACACTACACTGGTTACTGGTCAAACAAAAAGCTATCACCCCTTCTAAAACCGTACCCTCTGTGTACCCTGGCATTTTTTTAAGTAATTTCCTTACTTATTAAATGCCTCTCTACCAACTCTTCTAAAGTATTTCCTAATCACTGGTTGTCATTTGTCATTCCTACAACACAAAAATGACACCCTCATATAAAACAGTCTTTTGCCTGTCTCAGAAATCTGAAAGAACTTTGCCCAAGATTTATCCTTTTATTTGATGCACTGAAACAGAATTATTTCAAAGTTTTTTTGTCAGCTGAAAGGTTATTTTGCAGAAGTTACATCAGATCATGTAATTGCAATCTAATTACATTGCTCTTATCAGTCTTAAAGAAAGTTCTACTGATTCAACTTTATCAAAAAATGTAAAAAGACAAGGGAAAAAACAAACAAACAAAAAAAAAAAAAACCCCCACAGATTTTTTCAGGTTACATAGAAGTACCTTGCAGTTCTAAAGAAAAAAAAAAAAAGATAAAAACACTCCACTGTAGCCAGCCACTTCTTGGCTGATACAACATTGCCAGGCAATGCAACACTGGGGCTTGGGAATAGCCCTGGTTCTGCCATTGTTTGTTGGCTGCACAATCAACACAGAGCAATTTCAGGGATCTCTAGCATTCTAACTTCTAGAAGAGTGCTAATTATTAGCAATAAGTGAGTAAGTGAGGGACAGAATAGCACAGATAAGGAAAGAAACCCAGAAGATATAAGAGAAAAGTATGGAAAGCACCCATGCAGGAAATGCATGGCTGGCAAAGTTAAAGCATAGAGGGTATGAGAATAAAAAATTGTCTGGCCCCGCTTTTTTAAAAATAGAATTCAAATTGCAAAAGGTGTGTTGTTCACTCCTGGAAGACATCCCTGCTTCCCTAGTGCTGCTAAAAGCTCCACTACACTTACTTAAACTGGTTACCACATCCATCTAATACAAAATGATATGAGCACAATATTGACTCCCACAGGAGCCAAAAGAAAAAGTTGTTCTAATTTTTTGTACTATTGTAATTTTGTCTTTAATTTGCAGTTTATATTCGTCTTTATTGGGTTTGCCAAGGAGTAACAAGAATTGAGAAAAAGACAAATGAAAACGCTCACCTGATTGATTTGAAATCACTGAAGCAGCTGTCACAAAATACTGAAATAGCTTTCTTTCACTCAGTCTACAACTAACATAATGCAACAGGACAACTGCACAGGACAACTAGTGGAGTTTAAAACAGCAGCGCAGGTGACACCCAAAGATTTTACAATCTGGTTTTGAGTAGTATTGTTAATGACATTAGACTTTGTGCAGGTTTTAAAAGGACTTCCATTTACAACTCTTATGCTGTACTCACTTCTCTTCCTGCACTATGTCTTAATATTGAAATGGAAATTTTGAACTGGCTTTTAAAGTGATTTATTGTGAAGAAGCAAGCACAAGCTAAGCAACCATAAGATTAACTACATGAATATAAGACAAATTCAGCTCCTCTCTCTTTTCACATTTTACTTAGAAGAACTGTCATTAAAACAATGCAAAAGAGGCAAACAGTATAGTTTAAGTATTCAACAAAACCTGAAGAGATGACAGATCTTCATCAATGTGTAAGGGCAATATTGAGTCTCCTGACTAACTTAATTAAATAATCTCCTAAGCACACAATTGATATCCAAATATTTTAGCTCTGTGTTGTGCATTTAAGTGTTTTCTAAACAATCTACATTGCAATTAACAATAAAACCACAGCAAGTAAAGCTGCTGCATTCTGTGCAATACAGATGCCCCACGTACACAAACCGCTATTGCTACCATGTAAAATAAATGCATGATTTTTATAATTTCACATATATAATACAGCTGAGTGAGCTGCAGCAAGACACAGGAGCCCACTGAGCTTTGTCTTCCTTTTGCACCCCCAGCAGGCCTTCAGTGCCCCAAACACCAAGTACCTACAGCAAGAATTAATAATTCTGGCCAGTCCTGAAGAATAACTTCATCTTGCAGCCACATCATCCTCCCTATTCACCCCAGCAAACAGCACCTGGCAGGGAGGGAGCCATGCACTGGGGAGTTGCAGGAGAAAGGCTGAGCATTGGGCAAGAGTTTCCCATCACAGACCACATTCCTCTTCAGTACATCAGCTGGCCTTCTTGTCCATGCCCTGCATCCATACAGAGCGTATAAATTCCCATGTTCCTGCACACACATGCAGGCAAGTCTGTTTTCCTGTCAAATCATTTTTTAAATTGTGCACTCGCTAAGCAAACCTGTGTAAACAATCAAATCCCTAAGTGCCAGAAGAGGAAACACCACCCATGTACCAAATGGAGGGAACTGGGATCCTGCCTGGAATAAGCCCAAACCTCCTTCTTCCTTTTCTATATTTATAACGGGTGCTATGTGTAAGAAAAGGAATTAACAATCTGTCAACTTGCTTCTACGCCTTTTGATGCTCAAAGAACTGCAAACAAAACTCAAGCAGCCACTGCCCATTGATTGCTTCAACCCTTTAATTTTCTTGTTCTTCCCCACCATGAATGAGATGGTCATGTACCAGCTCTTATTTATGCTAGGGCAAACCACAAAGTCAACATCAGGATATATTTCCTGGCATAGCTGCTCTCATGTTAGCTAGCTGCCAGCTACAAAAAAAAGTAAATTGACAGGGAACTGCTCAGCCACATTCACATGAACACATTCACGTTCTGCATGTCAAACTGTCCTGGAATGCTCCTGTCTTCCAGCTTTATAATGTAAGGGATGCAGGTCTTGTGATTATTGGCCACGACACAATTCAGCACATGGCAAAGAAAGCTGGTCATGGTCAGCCCATGCAATTCACTGACACTGTCCCTCCACTCATTTTAAATAGTGCAGACCATGCTCCATACTGCCCCAGTAATTTCACACATGGTGTTTCCAAATCCGTCAAATGACAACTAGAACAAAAATGGCAAATATCTGACAAGTATAAGTGCTGACATGGAGAAAAATGATGAACTAAAATTTCAACTACCAAGCTGATAAACAAAGCTATGTGTCTCTATAAGCAGTTTAACTCACAAGAGAAAGACTTTAACCAACTCACCAGAACCTGAAAATTAGTTCAGAAAACTTTCCATAGACTAGCAATGAGTTTTTATTGCTTTTTGGATCTATTTTTGATCTATTCAAATTGTAAGCAATATATAGAACCAGAAAATGCATTCAAGACAGTCACCAATGATGTCTATGCTAGACTAAAACCCATTTTCATTTGATTTACTGTATGAAGAACCAAACAGATACACACACATCCAAAAATACATGCACATCTAGCCACGTATAAAGGGGATTTTTAATATATCTGTACACATACCTACAAAACAAATATTTGGAGATGCATTTCATGGACACAAACCAAGTTCACTAAGGTCAGCTGGTTCTTCTGGAGGGACAAAGAGGCAGCCTGCATAAACTTTTTACTCTGTTGTCTCTCCTCCTCTCTGAGTATTCAGTGTTCCAGAAAACTTTCCATAGACTAGCAATGAGTTTTTATTACTTTTTTGATCTATTCAAATTGTAAGCGACATACAGTGTATAATCAAAGCCATGAAGTAAGGACAAATGGAAAGGGCATCCTTAAAGCAGGTCCTTTCTGATTCTAGTGTTTGCTTCAGGCCAAAAAGTTAAAATGTTAATTTACTCATTATTTTGTAATCTCTGACATGGTGATAACTTGAGCCTGTGTGTAGTCACAAAGGGCAAAAGTTACTTTCTTGAATTTCATAATGTCAAAATATACCAGAGGTCTTTTGAGCAAACAACCATGTTGCACAATCTTCTAGGCTATTTTTTACTTTTCTATGATAAATCCAGTTATTTATGGTCTGCTACCATGTCCTCCATCAGTTCAGAAAAAACTCCTTCACGCATATCCCTTACATACCTCATATTCCACCACTGAAAAGTTTGTTCAGCCTGAATTGTGCTTTACATTTTATCACTTTTCATCAAGAACCTTTCCTAAAAAAAGTCTCCTTCCTCCCACAGAATAATTATGAGGCAGTAGCTGAAAACCTGGCTGCAATGGACAAGTGAGAAATAAACACACTTTACCTGTTTTCTTTTTTGTTGTTTCAGAAATTACATGGTCTAGTTTAACCCTGCACGGCAAGTCTGTATTTGCATAGTTTGTAATCCCTGAGATAATGTTACGGTCTCTGGGGTGTCTCTGGTTTAATGCAAGTTATTGGAGAATGGTATGAATTATCTCTGCAGTGATTTCACACTGAATTTGCAGTGGTATGCAGCAAGCAGAAAAAAAAAAATGGACAGACACACACAATATTTTATCTTCCTTCCATAAAATAAATGGCAATAACAGTTGTAATACACTCACCTACAGAACCCTAGGCTTAGAAGAGAAGTCTTACAACAAAATACTTAACTAAGATGGAAAATAGTCTAAGTTGTGTTGAAATCAAAATGAGCATTTTGTCCCAACCAGACAAAAAAAAGTCAACAATTGAAGTTAAATGAAATCTGGAAATTATATTCTTCAGTAATTATATTTACCTTAGCTATAAAAACATCCGAACACCAAGTTCTTTGTATCTGATCATTCTGCGTGGATATAAAATAATATAGTTTTTAGCTAATATAAGAAAGACAGTGATATCCAGTGTTTTAGAAACCTGTTTGTGTTTCATTTATAATCATTTTTTCTCTGAAATAAAAGAAAAATATGAATCTGCTTTATGCTTCTTCTCCTATTCTTCCTACTCCCCTTTCCTTTTATACTTTATTTAATCCTTTGTTTGGGATGTTTGCTTTATGAGGCAGAAAAGATGACAAGGGAAAAAGACATGTACAATGCAATGAGCTGTTGCATTATTTCCACTATTTCATGTGTAATACCGTCAGTGTTCCCACAGATTATTTGCAAAAAAAAAAAAAACTAGTTTTGGCAACAACCTAAGCTGAGGGAGGGTAAAACAAAGAAAATCATGTAATTCAATTTTAAGAATTCATTAAAGTTAGCCTAGGATCACAGACACAGTAATACCATTATCAAAAACCTACCACAGAATTACAGTTCTGACTGAGAATTAACTGAGTACAAATTCACTTTTCTAAGTGAGCATCTTGGACATCTTTAGAGCATAGCCTTATTCATTCTGCTTTTGGTTATTTTCCACTTAATGCTGCTTCACTTAAACTCTAGTAACCTAAAACCAGGCTTTGATTCTAGTTCAAGATATTTTTAGCTGGGTATGACAGAAATACAAGTTAGTTGGTGTATCTTGCTACCATGTGCATAATAACTCAGAGACAAGAATTTCTTAGTAACAGCTTCTCCTTATTGCATGATATTAACACAAATTTAGATTACAGCCTGGTTAACGATGCAAAACTGTTAACAGCCCTCTTTAGACATTCTTCTCCACAACATGAAGTAATACATGTCTGAGCAAGTACAGATGCCCAAAAGAATCTGCACTTAGAGATGGTTGGAGTTGTCCAGATAACCAACTCCAAGGATCATGTTCTCCTAAAATAATAGTGTTTCAACATTTTACATCCGCTTCCAACTAAGAAATTATATTTTGCAAATTAACAAGTGGGGCTTAGAGAAAAAAAAATTTACTTAATCCATCACATATTTCTTAGAAAATCACTGAAAATTCATTGATAGCAGCTTTGAATCAAACCTCTCAGATTAAGGCTCTCAGACAGTTTCTTTAATTCCCAGAGGACACAGCATGTCTCCAGTAAAGTCCCCTGCTGATGCCAGTAATGAGCATAAGGCACAGCAGAGCCCAATACTTCACTTTGCTGTGCATGACTATGTCCTACTTTAGTATTGCTCAGGTAAAATTTTGCCAAATCCTGGTATTTCTACAAGGAGTTGACTTTGATAATTCAGAAACATTTTTGAATCTTCTAATTTCTGATTTTAATGCTTATCTGGTACATGTAACCTAGATTACCCAAGGTCTTACAAGCAGCTCATGTAGAAATGATCTCTCAACTTCCAATTAATCAAGTTTTTAATGTTTACTTTTTACCTGTGAAGCACAGAAGAAATTTGGAACCTGAAGAAAAGGCCTTAGTAGTAGTGGGTAGCCTTCATTATCAGCCTATACTAAAAGAAATCTCTATTTTAAAATGAAGATTCCTGTTCATTAGACTTATTTGATTGTTGCTTCAGTCAGACAAGTATTTGTGAAGAGAAATCTAGTTTTTCTGTTGAAGCAATAAGGCTGAGATGTTCTGAGAAGTGACAAATCAAGTTCTGTAATGTTCAAGTTCACATTATGCCATTTTTTTTAAAAACACAAAGGTTTTGGAAACAGCTACTGTCACAGAATAAACACAACCTTACACTGCTTTGTGTTTTTGTTGGGTATTTCTTTCCTCTAATCAAATTAAATTTGGACTGCTGAATACAGAAGCAAATCAAGACAAACAACCATACAAATCTTCCATTCAGCTAGAAGAGCAATAAAAATCCTCAGGAGCCAGGAACTTCCTTGTTAATGAAGTACACACATGCATTCATAGCAGTGCACAATGACTATAAAAATACATATATAACCTGGAATACTGCTTGGGACAACTACAAATTAATTTCTTTTTTTTTTTTTTTTTAAACACATACACTCCCACCTGCAGCACAATATATCACAAAAAAAAAAAAAAGTGGAGAAAAGAAGCAGGAAAGCGTTATTAAAAAGGCTTATTGTTATTAAAAACACTCAGAGGCCTTTCCTGATGGTTACATAAGTACTGTAAAAGCAAGATGTTCTTGGCAATCAGCAGAGCTTCACTGTGCTTGCTACACTGGTTTCATTAACTATTACATCATGCTTAATTTCCATAATTGGCTTCAAATTCACTTTATAAGCTAGTCTAATTTAGTTTTTATGCATATTTTAATTTAATACAGTTTGTTCTTCACTGTAAACCCTTCATGGGCCACATATTCATCCTGTACTACCTCATTTAGAACTTTCCTAAGAGCACAACTAAAAGGACAAAGACCACAGTGTCTGGGGAGTGACCTTTTCTTTCAGCTCTGACAGTTGAAACTCTCATCCAGGCCCCATCACACAGATATTTGACTAGCAAAACCTTCCATTTTGTGCACTCAAGACAGAAGGACACACTCCTCCCAGAAAAAAAAAAAAAAAATTAAAAACACAACTACTAAGAGTTGTACTACTTATATTACTCTATTCTTCCACAAATCTAGGTCTCTGCACTAATTCTCTTTTCCTCACACATGAGATAGTTCGGCTTTTTAGCCTTAACCTTCTTGACTTCACTGTATATTTCAGTACATTTTCACTCTTTCATCCAGATCCATAGTTAAACATGATCAAATATTCAGGGACTTGGGATCTGGCACATCAGACTCCACAGAGCACCCGCTTCTCCCATAAAAAACCCTCCACTTCTTGTCCTCAGTTTCACTCTTCAGCTACCCTCAATATACCCATCTGCTCTGCTCTCCTGATTCACATCTCCAGATCTGCTTTTATGCTGACAGCTGTAATGATGAGCTAACAAAGGTCATTCATTCCTTGATGTACTTCTCCTTCTATGTGCTCCACTTTTACTGAGTAAATTCAGAATGTTTACTGATCTAATACATCCAGTTCTCACCTTCTTCTCCCATCTCCACTTCTGTTATACCCTGTTTTCAAATGTCTAAAATTAGAGTGATATCTCCTGAGGGAAGAGTACACACTTTGTTAGCTGAAGCCTGACAACTTTGGGAGCACAGCTTTAGCAGATACAACATCATCCACAACACTCTAACATACAGAGTAAGTGAAAACGTGACACTAACGTAATGCAGAGCACAACAGACTTCACAGCCACTGCCGCTCAAAACCCAAGTGCACACTGAAGAAAGCACTGACCTAGAAAGGGAGGAATTTTTTGGATGGCTTTGTTATCCACTATGTAGCAAACCTTACTCACTTAAAAGACCCAGATGCCCTCTATGCTGGGGAAATGTTTACCTTACTATCATGATGAAGCTCAGTAGTTACTCAGAGGTAAGTTCTCTGCATAACTAGGCATCCAGCTGCTACTTGCATTAAAATAATGGGTACTTGCCCCCTTCTCCTGTGGCCTAATGAAAACACAGTGGAAGAAATAGCCACATTAGGAAGCAATTCCTATGCACCTCTCTCCATTTGAGTGATGTACAATCAGATAGTGCTCACCAGATAGTGAACAAAAGTCTTGATCTTTAGTAGGAATTAGATTTTCATGAATCCTTGGACCTTTGATTTGGAGGCTAAAATTGAAGTAGCTTATTGGCTTCTACAAGAAAAGCCAAATATTAAAAAAAAAATACTAAAAAGAGAATTTTGTGATGACTAAGAATAAAATTACATTATGTATCAACTTTCAGGAAAAAAAAAATCTTTATTCATCGACTGAATGTGATCCAGCCACAACAATTTAATATTCCCCAGTAATCCTCTAAATCGTAGATTTGTACATCACGCAACCCACAGCACTTCCCAAATAGTTCTGAGAACAAATAGGTCAGGAGTCATATTTATCTGTTAATATGATATTATAAGGCTCAGATTAGGACAGGGACACTGGGAAACTGGCCACAGAGTCACTCTTTGCCATAAGCCAATAACCCATCAGCAATGACATGCACAGCTGACTGGCCTGGCTCTGGGAGCCCAGGAGCAGAGTTGTGGCAGGTCTCCAAGCACTCAGGGACCATCCTGGTCTGTCAGCAGACTCCCATGGGAGATGATGGGACATGCAGGGATGTTTCACACACTGTCCCATTGTCCAACTACTTTTTGGAAGTTAGAGGGAAAATTAATACAAAGTTCTCTGAGTTCCTATATAAGATTTCTACTTCACCAATTTTAGTTCTCATGAAACATGCAACTAGTTTTAAAGGTTTAAAATTTTGAGCCGGTATGAGCCACACAGTATGGGTCTCGACTTTAAAAACCTTTACTTGCATAAACTTTATCTATACCCTCCTGAAACAATTAGAGTAAATTTATTCACTAGTTTTAGTGGCATTAGGATCAGGGGCCTGATTTACAAGTGGTCAAGAGAACACAGAGTTACTGAGCTTTTATAGCAATCCTAAATTATTTCCCATTACAAGATAATTTCTTCTTCCCTGTCTCCTCCCCACCCTCAAGTACTTATTAACCAAAGGTTTGAAGCTGAAGATAAACCATCAAGTAATAGAACCTTAAAGCAGTTTTTTATCCCATTTTCTTCTCACTAATCTTTCACAATGCCTAAAGCCCTTCACAAGCCAGTACTATTCTGTTGCATTTGTCTCAGATGTAAGGGTCCCTAGAGGGAACAGCAGACAACTCTGGAGCAAGACATTAACTCACAACAAAAAATCATCAGAATACGTTAGACTGAGACTTGCCAGCTATCTCCATAGCATCATAGAAGCAGATCCTACTCCCAATACCAAGCCCACACCAAAGGGGTTTCCCCCCTCAGAAATTTAAAAGCCTTTAATTCATAGGTACAAAGACTGTTGCCTGGATCCAGTTCAGCAGAGCGGTAATTCCTCAATCTGAGTTAAGTGGGTTCCTTTCTCATCACCAGCAACACGCTCTGCTCATTGTGCCTTCTGCGCAGCAGGAGCTTCCTGTCCTAGATCTTGGCAGAGGGAGCTGCATTCTGACAGGGTTTATGCCACTTTGTAGGAGTTGACTTTCAGCCATTGCAGCACTTCAGCTATCAAACAGAGCCCTTAGACAACAAACTCCGAAGCTCCAAAGTCTCTTTTGTTCCACAGAGTCGGGTACTTCATTCTAGTGCATGTTTTACTTTCTTCCTAAATCACAACTATCCTCTTGGCAATACAGGACACTTTATCCACCACCAGTTTTTCAGTGCTTCCAAAAACAGAGATACACTTTATGAGCCAGTTATTTCTTGGGCACAGTACATAATTCGTTAGAGCTACAGCACCTTGGGAGACTAGCAGCTATAGGATTTTCTGGTTTGCAGAAGATGGTCAAATGACAGTTCCAAACGCCGAGCAAGCAGCAGGGTGCTTTGTGCCAAGCTCCTGGACAAGCTCCGAGCTGCCTTCCCTGTGCCTCAGGTCAGCCCTAACCTGCTTATCCTTCTGTTATTTCCTTCTCAGCCTCTCCAAACCTGAGGCAGCCAAGCAGGACGGGGCTGTGAAGTAAGGTAAGGCACAGCCTGAAAACAACTTCCACTTCCACACAGTGAAATCAAGCACAAGCAGCTAAAGGGGAAAGGCTGCTGTGCACACTTACGTAGCTGCCAAGGGCCTAACAACACTCAGACCATCTTATCAAAGGCAAAAGCAGATTCTCCACAACTTTTAAGACTCAGAAAAGCTTTTTTTTTTTTCCCCCACATGAGCTGCCTACTTCAAGAGGATATGAAGTTGAGGCTGGCCTTTTAGTTCAGGCCTTCCTCTCAACTCAGAAAACTAAAAGAGCGTGGGAGTAACAGCAGGATTTGGTAACATGGTGATACATGAAGTTTTTAAGATTTGCCTTCATAAAAATCAAACAGTCTGTACATTTTTTAGGGCAAAGCATTGCTGATGGTTCTAGCAAAGCATTTCAGCATTTAATTGATTTTTAATCCTTTACACTGATTTTTTTTTAACCCTTTTATGGATTTGAAGTTCTACATTTCACTGATTTTAATGCAATAAAAGTTCCATTTTGAATGCATTAGATCTGTTGACATAGATTTAATACATCAATATCATGAAACTATTACTTGGCCAAGTAAAGGTTTCACTCAACCCTAAAGATTTTTTTCTGCTGTTTAAAATCGTTAAAGAAATATTTCAAGTTTTGTCAGTGCATGTTTTCTTTCCCCATTTTAAAAATTGCTGAAGTTAGCAAGTAATTTTAAAAGAAGCGCAGCATTAATATATTCTGTACACCAATAAGTTTTTGAAAAGAAGAGACTTCTACATAGACTTTCCAGCCTTCTAAAGCAATGTGTGGTTGGAGTTTTTGATTGTACATAAATACCTCCCAGTCTCTAACTGTGCTTGAGAGAAGCCAGAATCACACACAACAAAAAAAGCTGGTAAATGGATTCATTTACATACAGAGATATCTTTACAGGTCTGTGAGCACCCTATCCTGCTTTTTATCATCAATGACATCAAGAAATTAAATTTAAATTCCTAAAACAAAGCATTTTGAGCTTAACACTTGATATAATAATACAACATTTAGAAGTATATAAAGTATTACATATCTTGTATAGTTTAATAATATATATTGAAATATGTGCTTTAAGTTAATTGTACAAATATATCATAGAAAACTATGAAATACAGCACTCAAACCACATTACCTAGACATTACAGGGAAATCTCTTGCAAAGATCATGGCCTAAAACAGCAGAAGACCACTTGGTAATTATTTGGGGTTATGGCTATGAGTCAAGAACTGAGGGAATTTCTCCATGAAATGGCTTACACCTTGTGTCACTAAATGCCCTTTGGAAAAAAATGTGTAATTGACTCCTAGTTATAGAACAATATTCACTTATAAAACCACCACATGGTTTAATTAATGTTTATAAGCTACCCACTGTTTTTGCTTTGCACACATCTCCACAAATATGCCTGCAAAAAAAAGTTACTTAGCACAGATTGCCTAACCAGGCTTGGTTTGGTCTTGTTTGCATTGTTATATAATTGTTAATTCTATGATCCCACTTCCCCCCTACAAGCCTTCCTGTGCCATCCAAGGCACTGAGAAGAAATGGAACTCACTAAACAGACTGAAAAACAAAGAAATATTTTCTACGTCTATTTTTTCTTTTCCAGTTTTACCTTCCAAAACATATGTTTACCAGAATTTTTCTGTCCTGTTGGTTTTTTTTTAGTGCTTCAATGCTTAATAAAACTACGTCACTCACTGCACCAGTTCTGTACACTGGATGGTAAGCATACAAAACATTGAAAAAACATTCAAAACCAGTGAAATCAGCCAAGATATGGATCCTCAGTATTACCTATGGCATAACCTAGCTTAGCTCCCAGCCATTTTTCTCACATCTGTTGATGATCATGAGTTTTGCAAAGCAAACTAAGGCATCATGACAAGTCAGATGAAATTACCAACCTATAGAAAGTTTGGCTTAGGGAATTTGCTTAGCATTTTGGTGGAGTTTTCCTAAAAATGCACTAAAAAGGCTTCATGAACAGTTTTGTCCTTTTGGAACTTCAATTTAAACCATTCCCCCTTTCAAACTCAAGGGCTCCTCAGAGATATTTGATGTTCAGTGTTCAGGGTTGGGGTTTTCTAGTTTGCTTGTTAGTAGGGGTTTTTGAGTTTGTTCATTTTCTGGTTGTCATTTTGTTAAGGTTTTTCTCTGTTCTCTTTCTGGGTTTTTTTTCTCTTTGGAGGGGAAAAGTTGATTTTGCTGGGTTTTTTTTTCTCCAATCTGAAGCAGGTGAGAGCGCTTTTAAGCTTTGAAAGAGCAACAAAATTGAGATCTCTTATCTTGGATCTAAATCAAGAAGCTTGTAGATACCAGGAGATTGATAGCATCCGAGGTTATCAGCCAGAGCAACCATGCCTTGGCAGCCAATACAGAGCTTGCACTGAATCCATGGAATGCAGCCCCTACCTGACTATTACATATTTGAGCAACTCATTTTGGCTGCTTGTGACGGCTGTGACACAAGTATAACACAACTCACACACTATGTTCCAGCATCCGAACAGGAACAGGAAAAGACTACTTTATTTTTCAGACCTCAACATTTATAGAATTCCAAAAGTGACTGTGGATTGGAGGACGGCATTGCCACCTTTCCAACCACACTGGTCAGACTAACAGTCCATCAAAATTCTCCTCCTACAGAGAAGAATGCAAATAATCATTATTTACATGAAAGTGTGTGAGAAACTCCATTACAAGAATGTAAACATCAGAAGGCTTAGAAAATCTCAAAAGACCAGGACAACAGCTGCTGGCATAGTAAGGTCACCAGAAGGTGACCCCTGCTCTGGTGCTCTCCCACTCCACAGGTCCGCAAGCCACATTCAGCAAGCTGGCACATCCAACGAGCTGCCAGCACGCAGCTGATGCTCTTTTCCACACGCAGTCCCAATCTCCCTACAACACGTTCCCCTTCACACATGCCTCACAGAAGGAGATAAAGATACACAGGCAGAAGCCAATTACTTCGGATCAAAAAGAGAGATTAACAAAAGAATAAATGGCAGTTAAGATGCTCAAAGGCGTTGAGAACTGGGCACCTAATTCCCATTTGGCACCTCCCGTGTCATAGCTCAGTCATTTGCCAGTAGTTTTCTTTCAGAAAAAAAAAATCTGTATTCTGTTGCTCACATTCCACAGTTTCAATTTAGAAAGAGAGGAAAAAAAAAAAAGTCACGAGACGAAACATTGTTAGAGAAGAATTTTTCACCCAAAAAAAAAAATCTTCCTGAACAAGCCCACCAGTTAAATGTCATTGATATTCACCAAATATACTACTTATGGTTCAAAACTTCCTTCAAAGGAAGAAATTACTTTCCATCTGAACTAACAGACTATAAAAAACCTTTTTTTGCTGGGTTTTATTTGATGTTTGTTTCTGAAATTTAAACCAAACACTTTAGATACACCCAACGACTTTCATAACTGGCAACACTTAGAACTCATTCATTGGCATTCATTCAAATGTGCTTAATACTATAGACACACATTCTTAAGTGATTACACTTTATGGTGCTTTAGTCTTTGAGGATTGCTAATGGGATACAAACTTTTCCACTCCATTTGGGTAATTAAAAACCACTTTTCCCTATGTCCAGGCTGAGACAATGTTCAAATCCTATCTGCTTCCTGGCAAATAACAAATGAACAGGACAGGATAAAAGGACCATGTAGAATAAAAGGGATTTATCTTCCCTTTAAAGAGAGGAAAGCATGCAGCAAGGTCATTTCCCACAGACAAATTGGAAATCATCACCCTTTCAGTTGATACTATTTTTCCTTGACAAGTGAATAAGTCTTAAATGTTTTCAACTTGACACTGTATATTTTTTTAACAAGCTAGCACAGAAATGCAGTTACACATTACATTTTCTTGTTTTTTTGAGCATCAGTTTTCCTCTTGCTTCAGAAAAATCCCATTACCTGCCATCAACATCTTCATCTCATTAAAAGCCATACATAATTACTCAGTCTCCATGGATTATTCAAAGTACTCGCATAAGCTTGCTTTCTGCTCACTCTGCTCCTTCCATGCCCCCCTCCCCTCTGTCCATGGCTCTGGCCAATGAGATACTTGGCCATAAGAAAAGGGGCACTTGTCATCTGCAGCAAAAAGAGGGCAGGTTCACAAAGCTTTGCTAAAGTAGGCTCTCTCAGAAACTGCTGTAAGAAAAAAATCTTGCCTTCCTAAGTCACTGCAAGGCCTGACTGAGGAAAAAAAAACCCATGGTTTTCTATTCTTAAAAAAAAAAATAGTCCTCCAGGAAGATATTTCTTTTCGTTTACATCAACTCATCAGCTGCCAAAATTGACCTCTGCTTTAAAACCACATATCTCCCTCCCAAATGGCATTTTCATTAAAATGAAATGCCTCTTGAAGCCTTTGGAGAATTTGCATTTGGTAGACACAGCACACTGTCATCAAATTGTACACAATTAACCTGAAATTAGAATGAACCACAGAAAAGCAATTAAAGTAAACTATCAAAGAAACAAAAAAAATATTGGTAACTCTTCAGTGAACATTTTTTGGAACAAATACAGATGGGCTTGCAACAGGTCTATTCAAGAGAGGTCCAAGACACACCACAAACTACAGTGTAAATCTGTCATTCTAAAAGCTTGCCAGGTAATTTTGTCCTGACATGACAGATTTTGCTCAAGTTTTTCTCTGATGTTCTCTTCAGCATCTATCATCAACATCTGAACTGGATGAAGCCATGTTCTTCTTGCCTATGAGCCCTCACTGCCTAATGTAAGAACGGACATAACCAGACAATGCATTCTCTGGGGTTTGCTTAGCAAAGGGGTCGTTGTTTTGATTTTTAAAGAAGACAGAAAGCAATTAAGGAGCCAAGACAGGAACAAGTCACCATGCACTGTCTGGAGGAGGACTGTCAGTAGCAAAGCTTACAGGCTCCTCAGCTCAATAGCTTGATGAAAAGTCCTGACCAAAGCACTGGGGTCTTGGTATTTACCTCATTGTGATTTGGATTAACTCCTACAGAGTAGCAGAATTCAAGCCCAGACTCATATCATTACAGATTTCATGGAAACCTACTTCCCATTCCATACCTACAAAGCACTCGATAACGTTCTCAGTGAGTCACAGCCCTAAAGCAGCAAACGATTGCTCTCTAAACCAAACAAGAAACACGCATGGTCGTCTTCAGGCAAACTTCCTTCCCAGAGCTGATTTTAAAATTGCCATTAGTAAAGGCACTGGCGTCATACCTGTTGTTAAAGAGAGTGACAAAGGCAGAAAAGACAAGATGATGCCGTGACTTTTCCCTCTATCACAATGACTCTTCCCTTCCTGTGTCTTGTTTGCAAGAACCAAACACGCTTCCACTTAACCATGCTGACTCCCATTTCAACACCAAGTCCCTTCTCCCCATTCTAACTGCCTTTCCTATTGCCACAGCAGCACTTCACCTTAGTTCTTTAGCCTGAAGCAATAGTCCCCAGCCATAATGGATAAGCACTAGGGATGAAGGGAAGGAATAGAAAAGCTCCCTCTCAGAACAATTGGATTACTGCTGCATTCTGAGGACAGCAAGCACAAAAGGAACCAAGACCTGTTACTTTGCAAGAGTAGCTCAGTCCTAAGTTCCACACACCTCAGGGTATGGAGCAAACTCAGCACGACAATCTCTATGGTAACCAAACTGCTCTTATTCTTTTTTTTTTACCCAGGAGACTCCTTTTAAAATATAGATGCTTAAAGCACATTTCACAGTCTGGTTTTGAAAATGTGGATGGAAATAGAAGAGCTTTACTTAGTACTACTTAAATAACAACAAAAAACTCCTTACAGCAAAAGCATGACGACATGTCCCTTGCCCACTCTCCAAAAATAGCCCAACAATCAAATGTCAACAAGTCACAACAATCTGAAAAACTAACCCAAAGTCATGTATTTTACAGCAATCTTAGGAGAATATTATGCCTGGAAGAATACCTTCTTGAGTCTTGACTAATTCTCTGTAGGATTATAAACAATCCTAAAATTCAGACCTCAAAGAAATACTGACTACCATTCTTGAGCTTCTCATTAACAGGACATAAATAGGTTTCTTCTGTCTAACGTTTAAGTTAGTTTCAGAGAACACAACTGAAATTCTAACAAATTTTAAGAGTGGCAGGTAGTATTTTCAGGCTGCCATTATCACAAACAAATACAAGTTTCATACTTTGAGGAAATATGTAGTTCATTCAAGGTTGTCTCCACATGGCCTTCCTGCAGGTCATCTCTACCCTGTAGTCATATCCCTTGGAAAATTACAATCTTCAACTACTTTTAAGTGAGCGTTGTTCCTGCCATACTACAGTAATCTCACCAACCCATCAACATTTCAGGAGTGATTTGGAAAGCACAGACCATAATAGTCCTATTCTGGCCCTCCTAATTTCATCTGAATCCAGAAGTTTTGAGATATTTTGTGGGTTTTGTACATTTTCTCCTCTTGAATTATAATGGATCTACCACTTTGCTGTGCCTAGAATAATACCATGAAAGTTTCCTAATTCTTTAATGTAGCACCTGATCATGTATATACATCAGCATTGCTGTTTTATACTACATTATTCTATAAAACAAGTAGAAGCTTAGTTAAAATAAGCTACAAATGCCACCTTTTTTTTTGTCTCTCCAAAAATTTCTAACTTAACCTGTGGTTTTTCAAATAGTTTGAATTCTCATATTATGTACATTAGAAACTCCGCACCCAAGTATTTAATCAAGACCCAAAATTGGAAAAAAAAGGCAAAAACCCAGAACAATTTTCACAAGATACTGTTTAATTATTTGCACCTCATAATTAGAATGACTGGGGAACTTGTGACTGGGGAATACCTACAACATATGGATTTTAATTTCAAATAATTATAAACAGTTGGAAAAATTTATCTCCTCACACTACCTGCTTAACACAAGTCTCTTTTTCTATCCCAGAGTTGTATCCTGCTTTGGGGCCACACAGCTACTGTGTGAAAGTGTTACATTCTGGACTCACAAGCAGGATCCTAAGACTTCTAACTGTTGACCTTCCAGTGTTTTTTAAAAAGCCTCCAAAATAATAACCACAGTAACAGATTCTGGGTAGAGTATGCAATGTCCAAAAGGTTTGTTGTGCCATTTACAACCCAGGATGACAACCACAGTGCATCATTTGTGTTTGATTTTTCTTTTTAGGTAGCAGTTTTCAAATTAAAGGATTCAACTAGTTCTGACACCAGCTCCTTCACATGGCCTCCACTGCCAGATGGAGCTATATTACTTCCAAGTCAAACCTGAGGAGGTTGGCTTGTGGTTTAGAGTAGGGTAGAAAGAGGGAAGATGTCAGGGGGGTGTTTTAGCTTTTTTAATTGTACACAGGGCTATTTTTTCTGCACCTGTAGGCAAAGCATTCTGCTTGTCTCAATTATGTTTTTTGTTGAAGGGACAGTGGAGCATAGCAACAGTAATGGAAAAACATCACACGAGCTCTACAGATCACTGAAGGCTGCTCCCAATTTTCAAAGGGATAGTCTGTTCATACTTTATGATCCAGGCATTCAGCACACAGTTATTTCACCACCCTGCCTCCTAGAGCAAAGGCCCGAAGACCACCTCATCCACAGAGCTCAACAAGGATGCTGCAGCTGGAAATTAAAAGGGGGGAGGAATGATTGTGTAGTGTTTGAGAGGTCTGAGTCACTACATCCTCCCGCTCCCATGGCCAACAAAAGCAGAAGGTATAGGCTCAAACAACAAATAAGGCTTAAAAAATATCCACCTCTTTCAATATAAAATAACGTGTTTTGTAAGGACTTGGCTTACTGCTCCAACATCCTCTCCCACAATATTTTCATTTAATTCTGGTTGGCTCATCCAGTCACTTGGTAACCTAATACTACTATTTATGTTGTGTCATCTCATTGATTTTCTTTAATATCTATGCCTGTAATGTGGTATTAATTTTTATATTTTGATTATAAATTCATAATAGAAAGGGCAGAACTGACAGCTGCAATTCACAGACCAGTATTAAACCAGTAAATTAACCCGTGTAAACACTGAATTTCTGCCAACAGCTCTCAACCTCTCAAATTATTAAGTGTGAATTACAATAACAAATAGATGAGGCAGGAAGGAAATTTTAATAATTACTGAATTATGCATATTAAAATAAGACTTAGAATCTTAATTAAACCCTGGCCTTTGCTCAGGCACTGTATAGACAAGTAAGCAAAAGCATTAGTCACCACAGGCAAAATAAAATGGGTGAGTATTGATAACTGCAGGCAGTTCTTAAGCAGTCTTCTTCCCTGGACTATACATAAAACTTTAAAAAAATTAATTTAAATGTTCTATGTGAAAGATTGCTATAGCAAAAAAACCTGCTAATACTTTGATGCATTCAACAACAGCATTATATATTTTCAACATTTCCATGCATCTTGTAATTATGCAGTAATGCTTGTTTATATGCAGAACCCTGCTTGGCAGGGCATACAAATATAACAAGGAACAATTTTTCTTTCCTAGTTAGCTATCCCTAATTCTTCCTCAATACAAGCAACTGTGTGAGGCGTGGAATTTCATTTACAAAGCGGTTTCTATGCCGCAGTTGTTCTGCATGCAGTGCCACAGGTGCCCTTGATGCTTTGCAGACAGAGCAGCGAGTCTGTAGAATGCAGACACTGGGAAGTACCTGCTGCATTGTTCCTGAAGTCTGGAAACACACCTGCAAGTCTGGTTTCTATCATCTACAGCAAATGAAAACTGCACAATTTGCTCATGCCCGCAAAGCATCTCAAAACCAGCAATGTTTATCCTCAACACTGGCACACAAGCCCGTACAAAAGTTGCATGTGGAAAAACGCACAGATGTCAGGTATCAAGGGATCAGAAACAAAATGCCTTCTTACAGGGTTCTGCAGGGACTGCTGATAACCAGGGGAAGCCTTCACTGCTCCTGATTCCCCCAGTGAGGATACAAACTGCTGCTGTGTCCACCCAGAACGGAAGGAAACACCTGGCCATACCATAAGAAACTCAATGCTCTTGATCCAGTGAGGCTGGGCAAGAGTCTTTCCCTAAGTTTAGTACTTAGGAATCTAAGAAGACAATCCTTTTGGCAGAAGATATTAATTCTACTCTTTCACTCTCTATTTCAACTACACCTTTGAAAAACAGTCCTAGTTTACATTGCCAGTTATAAAGTTTCCTTTAAATTAATGTTCTGGAGTTGGTGACAAAACCCACAGTCAAAATTCACATAAAATAAAAACAGGCATCTAACCAGATCAAATCTCATGGGCACCAGTACAAATCACAGAGAGCACAGCATTAGCCAGCCTCCATGTATATTTGCAAACACATTTGAAGGTTTTCATTTTATTCATTACTCACTGGAATCAAGCTACAAGTAAACTGCCTCTGACAGCAAAACAAATAAACAGGGTAGGTGGTAAGGGGTGGACACAGAAGGGAGAAGGAGGGAATAGGTGATGGCAACAGGTACAGAAAACATTCATCCCTTCTTTTAAAGGCTACTTTTTGTATAAAGCATCAGCTACCACACAATTTCAACTTCCTGAGCTGAAGAGGACTGAGGACTTTACTATTCCTTCCCTAACAGAGATCAGAACTACAGAACAGACCTGGGTATGATAAATAAATAAAGCCACATCCCAAATATACCACAGGCTGGCCCAGTAACTGAGTAGAACTCTTGAAACGTTAGCCCTTTCCCAAATGTATGGTTGTTCAGATTTTCTGCACAAAAAAAAGAAGATGAGACAGAACAGCATTTGATCTTTTTTCCACTTCCAAGTATATTTCTGTGCAGACACTACCAGAAAAAAAAATTAGTCTTTCTGTACATACTGCATCCTGCATTCAGGAATTTTATTACACATCCCCACTGGCAGACTAAGTCCACCTGAACAGTAAATGAGGCTGTTTTGCACTCTCACCTGCTGCCCATATAGTACATTTTTTTTCTGGCCCTTACCACCACAGGAAGGAAGGAAAAGCTCTTGCATTTTTATTTGTAAACAGACCTGATATTTTCAATCTCTCACCTACAGTTCCTACATCACAGCATACGTGATTTAAACAATATACGAGCATTAGATTTTGGTTTAGTAAGTTCTACCGCCTAAGATGAGTTCCTGAACTAGTTGGGGCTGGGCTGATTTTTGAGGACACTGTAGGACTGCTAAAGCTCAAGGGGATTGGCAGTAAAAGCATGAATTATTATATTATTACAATTCCATTCCATCCTCATTCAAGGTAACTTCACACAAACAGAGGGATTTTCATTGTCATGAGTGGACTTTACTTTGAAAAGTAACGGAGCATTTGTTTGTTTTAAAGGAAGTTATCTTATTGTAGAAATAAAAATTGTATAATATGTTTGTATACACTGAAAAATATGACAGTTACAGTGCAATTCCTACCATGAAAACATCTTCCAAATCATTAAGAAGCCAGCTACTTGACAGGGTACTGGTAGCCCTAAAGTAGATGCACAGCTGGACAAGCATAAATCCCCTATTTTAAATTGGGCTTATCCCTTTGCTAGTCTGACAATAGTTTCAATTTTGCAATTCCACTGCCCAGGCACTACATGAGTTGTAAATCCTCTCTCACAAAGAGCTGAACTCTATTCTTCAAGTATTGTTATGAAATAAACATATTGATCTCTGAGACTTTTTGAAGCTGGGAACCAACTCCAGGAAAGGAAACTCAAAGCTATGCTGGCATGCAATACATTATTCACCCATTTTTTCAATCAAGTAAGCAAGCAGAGAGGAGACTGCATCAGGGAAAGTGGGAGAATGCACACCTATAGCCATCTGAGCTGCCTTTGTTCAAGTAAGAAAACACTATGTCTGGGGAACAAAGTCTATCACAGTAGAGCAAGCAGCTGAACCTGGAGATAAAGAAGGGTGTAGATTTGTACATGTAGTTTTCTTGGGATGGAAATTCTTGTAGACCCTGATTTTAAATCATAAACCAAAAAGCAAGGTGGGGAGATGCCTGTTGTAAGTCCTCCCACTACTTCCTACATCCTGCCCCTTACTTTTAATACATGACAGATGAAAACAGGCTATTTTACAGAATCACAGAAGCAATTAGGTTGGAAAAGACCTCTGAGATAGAGTCCAACCTACATCCAAACACCACCATGTCAACTAGACCACAGCATTAAGTACCTCATCCAGTCTTTCTTTAAACAGCCCCAGGAATGGTGACTCTAACATCTCTGGGCAGCCCATTCCATTTGTTGCTAAAATTCTAGTTTCTAATTTTTATATTAAAAAAAATTAAATCCTATTTATAAGATCACTGTTAGCTACAGTTTCCTTACCACCTCTAATATCACACAGGGCAGAGTATGTCTTCAAAGGGGAAAATAAGCACAAAAAGCACATGGAAACCTTAATGGCAGAAAAAATAAAGCAAGAAGAAAGGTGAGGGAATAGAACTTTAAACTAAGAAACCACAGATGCAAATATTTGAAATGGCCAGATGCTTGTTCCATAACATAACATTTTGCAGTAAGAGCCTGAAAATTCGTAAATATGAATGCTGGTGTGTGTTCTATGTCTCAGACTCTTCAAAGAAAATATTTACAATGAGCACTTATGTGTACATATGATAAGAGCTGGTTTACCTAAAATAAGCAAGATCCATCTTGCATTAGCAGGTTAGAGAGAGAGAGAGAAAGAATGCGTATGTGTTCAATGCATCATAAAACCCCACTTTTCATCCGGGATGATTTAGAGGAAGAAAGCACATGATGTCAGCAGATCATCCAAATGTGGAACAGACTGCCTGCTAAATAAAATCTGTTGGGGCTGCTGAATGAAACTAAGTTAATTTGGCAGGTGGACTCCTAACCCAACTTGCTCTTAATTCACAGACGCTTTTTGCCAGACAAGGGAGTCTTGCTTACAAGGCATTCGCAGGGTACTAGGATAGAATGCAAATTCAAATATGTTTCATTGTTCCTCAGGAAAATTCCCCAAAGGGTGCACTGCACTGGAAAATAACAGAGCATCATGCCATCTGGAAGTTCACGGTAGCATAGATGCAAATAATTAGAGTTCAGAGTTGCAAAGAGAATTCTTTCCCTTTCTCCCACCAGATCGCCACAATTTTGGTTCTTCTAATTTAGCCAGACACCCAAAAACTTGTGAACAAATGCAACAAGCAAAGTCACCCCTGACAACAAGCAGTCCAAAGCTTTTGGGGCATTTTTGCCTCTAGAGCTTCCAGCTCAGCCACCCCATTAGGAGCACACAGCCTATCTTCCCTGAGCACAGAACTCACAACACTGCACTGAGTGACTTCTTGTCTGCTCATTGGCATGGACAGAAGGTACAGGAAGCCAAATTCACCATCAAAAGCAACCACGTACCTTGCTGAGCTCTCCCAGATGAGGATGGAGGCTCAGGTCTTAGTCAGTGTGCAATACGTACAGTCATGGCAAGAGTGTCTCCAGCAGGACTATAGCATTGCCTCCTTACTGCAAAGTAATTTTTTCATCTATATAGTACCACTGAAGGGTTTCACATCAATGTCTATATCTAAGGATTTTCCTTCTGACTCCATTAAAGTAGAATTTGAAAAAAAAGTGTCCTCATGGTGACTTCAGTGTTCAGTTTAAGACCTTCAGCATACAGAAATGTTGGTGATTAGCATCATCCCAAGGGCTGCACACAAGCATATTTTAGCAGCCTGTTTGGTTCACAGCTCCTTTAATGACAATGCCTGTGTCTCTGCTGTAGCAGTTATGCAATCATTCCTTTAGCCTGTGACCTGATGACAAGCTAAGATGATGTAAATGAATGTGACAGAGTCCATCCACTCTTTTCTTAATTCTTCTGAGATTACTGAGTACAGGCTGGCAGGGTCTCAAAGTAGTAGAACGTAACAATTCAATTCCAGTTTTTCAGATTAAAAATCTTAGTGTGTGGTAGGGAAGACAGAGCAGAGTGATGGGTCAATAGAGCTGGGTTAGAAGCAGTTCTTATGAAAAACCAAACAATTACACTGAATCTTACTTTCAACCAACATTTGAAATGCCCAGAAAAATAACTTTGGAATCATTACACTGAAAAACGAGTAAATCATGTTTCTAGTGTGCATGACCATATGTTTAATTAAAACTGGATACAACAGTTATTGTGTGTTAAACAGCAATCTAAAAAGCACTGAAGTTGAAGAACATTACAATAAATAAGTACTGACTTCTGCATGCTAACTCGATTAACTGCAAGATTGTAACAGGCTAAAAATGAAAACATGTCCATTTTCAGCCTCAGAGGCCTTTAATAAACTATCATTCCTCTTTTATTCATTTGCAAGACCTGAAGTAGCTCCTATTCTTCATTCGACTAGCAGTCTCCTTTACCAGTGAGGCTGATGATAACCTAAATCACATCAGTGTTCTTGCCACTCCTTTTTCCTGCTTTGTACAGAAATCTTTCACCACTCCTCACCAGCTTCATTACGTCCATTCTAAATCCGGTCCAGTAAAGACCGGCCCTGTACTTCAACAATCAAAGGCCTGCAGGAAAAAGGGTATGAGAAGTCTCACTTTTCAAATCTTAACCTCTACTGCAGAATGAGAACAAGATAAAGAGTTCAGGTTTCTTCATGGCTATGAATCAAATTCAAGTCCAGGGAAATTACCTGGCTGGAATGGGAAAGTAATCAAAAAACCACTAACAACTGAGGTCTCTCTTTTTTTATAAAACAACAATAGAAAGGCCCATTAAACTGCAACTTGAAGAGGGGGAAAACAGTACTTCTTTGTATGAAGCATTCAAACAGACCTTCAAACAGTTAAAAACAATAATAACAACCCTGTTCTGAAGAGGAAGAGACTTAACAATGGCAAAGTAAACTGGACATTTCATCCCCCAAAGAGTCAAAGAAGCAGAGACAAAGCTGAAGCAAATTTCCCAAGTCCATGTCCAGTATTCTACCTGCTAAACCACCCAACCACTTCTCACTACCTTAACATTGTAGCTCTGATAAATTGGTATTTATTAATGGAAGGCCTCAACAGATTAAACTTTAAGAGTGCAACAACAAAGAACAAATACACACGAAACCAAATCCTAGAGAGGACAGCCTCTTTCCCAGCTCTCCTGTTGCATGATATTCTGCATCACAGCATGACATGAATTAATGCCTTCCAAAAGCAAGGCAAGAAGCAAAGGCAGGCAAAAATGTATTTGGATATAATTAAACATTTTTGCAGGTCATATCTTGAAAATAAATATCCTTTTAGACTATACATATCTCACAACAACCTTTCCACAGACCCTAACCCACCAGCACGCTGCTTATTTGAATACTACTGAAACCACCTGTGCTCAATGCAGTCATTCCATCCCCACGTCCTTCCTCCAGGATAAACATGACAAAACCTACAAAGCATATCCTCATCTCATGAGGTGAGTAGCCATATAGTAATGTTTCTCAATTTTGGAGACATAGCCTTCCATTTTACCCAAAGAAGATTAAGCCAAGTTTTCCAGGTACTTGCATGTTAGCAATTCAGCATTCCCTCACCTGAAATCACTTCTGCCCTGTACAAAAGTAAACAACACAATGTAAATTGTCAGATTTAGGAGCAGGTCTATCAATCCAGGGAAGCTTCACTAGAATCATTCAGAGCTTCACAGAACATCCATTTTCACAGAATTTCATCATGTTGGTTGACCAAAAACACACTTCCTGAGTAACCAACTCTGTGAAGAGCTCTCTTCAATCAATTAATATAAACTGTGAGCCTACTTTGAGAGGAATTGCTTAGAATTCCCATTAAGAACAATGTATCTGCATCAAAAACATTTTACTATTTTTTTTCTCTTCCTTTTTTCATTTCAACACCACACCACTGGCACAGCATTGTGAAGTATTGTTACAACTATGCTTTTGAGGATGTGGATATGTCCTAAAGGGCCTATCATCGATTGTTCTGAATAATACTTCTTAAATGCAAAGGAAAAGATGGAACAGGAATAAAGAGGTCAGCTATTAAAAAAATTCTTAAAATATTTTAAAATCTAATTATTTTCATGATTAAGATCACAGAAACATCCCTTTCCATAAGTTGTGAGGTCCTCCTGTAGTTTGCCTTTATTTGCCAGACACCATTTCTAATAATTAAACTTCCTGAATTTCTCATTCTGCATGGTGACTTCGTGCTGACATCGTTTTGACATAAATTTTCTGATAAATTACTGATTCTTTGCCAGCTAAGAGGCAACTTTCTGACAGTGAAAATGAACGTTGAGCAACATGAACACCACTCTTCAGCACGGAATTTGTTTTTTTTTAAAAAAAGACAAGAAATTTAAAAAGGAAAAAAAAATTAAAGCTTTTCTTACATTAGTTTTAATAAGTTATTTTTGTTTCTGGTGTAGCAGACATGGAAAAACCAGTTGTTAACTATGACTGCAGAAGTCAGGAAGAACTGCTATTAGACAATTTCATTCTCTGCACAGGTTCTCAAAGTATTTTCAGATGACACAAAACGCAATAGAGGGCAATAAACATTAAAAAATAACTAAATACAAATGCATCTTACTTTAGATTGAAGGGCACCACAGGAGAAACTCATACTGATTTACCCGATTTTCATGGAGCTATAAAGATAAATAGTGAAAGAACAAGCAGAGCTCCATCACCTGTTCCACACAGCTCGGGAGAGTCAGAACTTGCAGTGACAAAACCACTGCCATGCAAATCATTTAATAGCAGCGAAGCTGAGAAGTACAGACAATGTACTCTGGGAGGTGACTCAGCTGCCTGGGGTTGGGTCTCTATTTGAAAGCCTTCCTTCTGAATACAACTTGCAGGGAATTAAATTACTCCATTTTGAAGAAAGATAGAGACCATGGTTCTCTTCAAGCATGACCCACAATCTTCCTGGTGGAAAAACTTCCATGCTAACATCACTACAAGTTTTAGCTTTAAACAAACCTTCAAAAAGGCTTCTGAAAGCAAAATGGTTTTCTATTCTTTTTGGTATTCTTCCTCACTACAGAACTCTTCACACCTTTGTCAGGAACAGCCAGACATACCACAACCATTCTTTTGGGTAGAAACAAAAGCACGGAAGATTAATTGGCCACCTTCAGGCACTGAAAGAGATGAGCATTTGAAATAAACATAAGGGTAAGAAAATGAGAAGTAATTAACCTTTCTGGCTCATCTGTCTCCCTGTGCTGGCAACCTGGCATGCAGTTTTGTCACATCAATGAGAAAATATCTGATGCAGGTACTGGTACTTTCATCAGCCCAGCACTCTTCAGTGTTCTCTATGAGATGAAAATAAATGATATTCCTCCATCAGAACCATCACCAGCATGGAGGTGAAAATATAGACTATTTCCAAAAGGCAAAAACCATTAAAAAAATGAAATCTTCATTAAAGGAAAAACTTTGTCACAGTTAAGTAACTGGTACAGGTGTGTATCATTGAAAAGTGTTCTGTAATAGCCATTTCTGAACCAATATCCGCTATATGAGGTAACAGCATGTTTGGCAACGGGGAACTAAGCTTCTTATCCCACCAATTGCCTGATTTTTAAACTCTAAATCAGTCATAACTGGTTGATTCACTTCAGGAATAGGTTAGATCACCAAAAGAGAGTTTTGGGTGGAAACGTGATAAAGACTTATTCAGGAACAGGCTTCCAATGAAAACGGAATTTTCACTAAATCATAGAAGAAGGAGGAAAAAACAAAACACAAAAAACAAGAAAACTGCATTTTTCTGAGCATAATATGAAGATGCAGTCCTACTATATAATCCTCTGGTCTACTAACTCTGCACGTTGTTTTGCCATGGCATCAATAGAAGACTCAGTTCAATATAAACTACTTAGATATGGCCAAATGCTTGTTCTAACTAAAACTACAAGAAAGAAATAAAAGCAACAAATTTCTCACGTCACATTGCTGTGCTGAGAATAAAATCTACTGCACAACCCCCCTGCTCCATAAATTGGAGCCTCAGTTGCTGGTATCTTCAGTACATGGGCTGTACATGGGAGGCACAACCACAGCTGGACAAGTGTCCTCTTGGGCATTCAGCCAAAGGAATAGGACAGCAGAGATGGTAGGGATAATCAGCAGTTGTAGGTTAAGATCAAGAACTTCCTAGCACAGAAGCAATTTTCTTGAAAAAGAAAGTTGAAGAGACACCTGTGAATAGCCCTCCAGTCCCATAACAGGCCAAGGACTAAAAATTTTTTAACAACAGAACTGACATTCGCTTGTATAAATTATTTTAAACTCTACTCCTATTGTACTGAGAGGGAAGTAGAACCTCCTATGGGTGTTTTCAGAGTCCACAACAGAGAAGAATCCTTTTTTCTTTAGTATCCTTTTTATCTTAGATAACAATGACATTGTGAAGTCCATGCAGTGATGAAGACTATAGAATTTCACATACATCCAGACTCCTTCCTCTTTTATTCCCACCCACTTCCCCCACCACACCCCAGAGTGACAATCTTTTTCAATTTGTCATATGAAAGCCTGTCAAATGAAATTTTTTTTCTCCATCACCATATAATCTCCACTGATGAATTATCAGGAATCTCTACCAATTTACACAGACAAAGACTTCAGAAAAATACAAGAGCTTTTCAAACTAACAAAGACTTGACTGATTTGAGTTCCACATAATCTCTAGTCATCTGGAGCTTTAGTTTTCCTGCACAAAACAAGACAGTGATGCTCTCCTGGAGAACACAGCCACTCATCTCACACGCCTTGTTCCCTTCCTGCATCACACACATGGGGAAGATCAGTGCTGTGCCTGCAGTGCAAAGACTGCTAGTGACAGCAAGACTGCCAAGCTTTAAAGAGAACCTTGGCAGTAAAAACTCTACTAAAAAAAGGTACTTTTTTTGTTTGTTTTTTTTCTATAGGTCAGTAGTTAGAATTCTGTCCAAGTCAACACCACACAAAGGTTGTTATTTGATGCCTGATCTTGAGGTGCTGAATGATCTCAACTCTGACAACAGAATCTCACTAGCTTCACTCTCTGGGGTCTACTCCGACATGCCTGGAAGGGGTGATTGCATTTAGCTGCTTTGAGCACAAGCCCACAGAAAAACACCCTCATTAGAACTGTCACCTTTATACCTCCCCACTGAGAAGCTAAAGACCTCAGCAAGCAAGTGACCTCATCTCTCCGCCAGCAATTCCCTGAGGACTGAGGCAGCTCATGGACAAAACTTGGAGACTACAACCTACATCTGGATTCACAGGCTACAATTTTCCCTTTGGTTAACCAAGAGCTTGTGTAAAAAGGCAATAAAAATTAACAAAGCAAAAAATTAACAAGTAACACCTTCTAAGTAAAAAGGAAATGGGGCTAGTGGACCTCAAAATAGGGGTAGTGGACCTAGAAATTGTGAAGAACATATCCGATTTTGTTGTTGCAAGCGACAATAGAAGTTTCTATTAAGCAAACAGAAGTGTGCCAAAGGCACGAATGGCAAGTCTGATGGAGTTGAAACATTTACTCTTCTGTTAATATACTGCTAATATTTCAGAATATGACATTCAATAGAGGCTATAGTCACCCTAACATCTCTAACAACCCTAAATCCCTGAAAGATCCACAGATTTTTACAAGGTTTGTTTACCACAATGTTTCATTCCAGTCCACTGCTCCAACCCCAGAGCAAAAATAAATCCTATTCTCAGCTCCAAGACAAAAAACACAAAAAACTGACCACATTCAGTATTACTCCATTTACAAGTTACAGCTTTAGCATCCTAAACCCCCATGCAATTAGAGATGGGAACTGCCCAATAAGCAGCAATGCTTGCATCTTGCTCTGGAAGGTCCCCAGATAGATGATTTACAATCTGTAACATTTTTATAGATCATAAGGCTGGTTTACATCTCTTTTATGAGATGTTTTAAAATTTATAAGTTTTCATTTTCCCCTCCCTTGGAGTCCAGTTATTAGTGAAGACAGGCTTTATAGGTAGCAGGGAAGAAGGAAATTATCAGATTGAAAACCAAACAGAAAAAAAAACATAGAATATTTCAACTCCTCAGTTCTATAAAAGAATGGGGAATAAACTAGTTTGGTAGGACAGTGCTTAATCATTTAAGACACATTTGGATACTTCTGAATCCATTTATAGCCTATGTTACAGAATATAACATTATTATTTATTCTAAGTATATAGTACAAAAAAGAACAATTTTAGAACAAACATTTTATTTTAAAAATAGGTTTTAATTGGTAAGCAAAAACTTATGGAGAATTAGAACTTTCACAAAACCCTAGAGCATCATAAATTTTAATGCCATAAATTACTACTCATTTCTGCTATCATGCAGAAGAAAATTTTAACTTAGCAATAAAAACTCCCACACAGACTTAAAATACCTTTCTTCCAATTAGAATGGTTTTTCTCTAATTCTCCTCTTCCTTTTGTATTTACAATACTTGAACGAAGTGGATAAGGTGATTTACAGGGAAGAGAGGACAAATACCAATGTAGAACTTCAAATAAATAGACTTTATACTGCTTCATGAGAATAAAGTGCAACTACAGAGATTCAACTCTGATCAAACCAGCTCTAAGCTACACAGATAGATTAGGATCTATGACTTAATCATACATTTTCCTCAGAGGGCTTTAGAATTATTTAATAAATATTTTACTATTAATAACATGAATTCTCCAGATCATTTTAAGATACTTATCTTGAAGAACAAATCTTTGTAGTTCAAAATTATGCTTTCATCATATTAACTTCCTTGTTTTTAAAAATCTTATCTACCTTTTTTCACCAGAAGGTATTCACTTCTGTTTTGTACAGTATTCATCTCTATCTTTTAAAAGACCAGCTGAACAAGCGGTAAGGAAACTAAAACTACCTTGTTTTTAATTAGATGAAATAGCACTTAGTGCAGTTGTTACCATAAAAAATAAAAAAAAAAAAAGTAGTATTATATTTATCTTTCAAGGAAAAAGAACTTGGGAACCATTTTTCAGCAAGATGCAGACAATTGTCAGAAGGTGTTTATTCAAATTAAATTGAATAGCTTAACCCACATCATACAATCCTAATCAAGCACAGTAGTTTTAAAGGATACATTTTCCCAACAAGAGAAAATACTCTGCATTTGAAAAAAATCCTACACTACATATAAATGTCATTGCATTCTTAATTTCAAAGATAAGCCATTAACATTCACATACATGGAGTTTTGTAGCAAATGCAAGAGCAGAAAGCTGAACCAACTTTCTCATGCAAGTAAACATGTTGCTAGAAGAGCAGCCACTTCCTATAACACAATATTTTGAAGAAAATGTTTCCAATTTAGAGTGATAATTTTTAAGTAAAAAAAAAATAAGTAGAACAGAAGCCGAATGTCTGGTAAACGCTGTTTATAAAAAAATCCAAACAAACAAAACCCAAACAAAAAAAAATTAAAAAAACAAATTTGTAAAACCCCACACAACAAAGAAAGCATACAAAAGTCCTGACATACCCAGGTAAGCAACAAGTATGCTGAAAAGAAAAATTAGCAAAGCACAAATATTTATAGGGTAGTCAAACACAGCTTCCCACTCACATGGAAATGGGGCAATAAAGAGCAGATACAGAACAGATGACAGTGACAATTTTATTTAGAAATTCAAGGGTTGTTTTCCAAACAAGTCTCTGACTCAGTTTCATTAATCCATAGGTCAACCAAAGTAGCCTGGCAAAGGTAGCTCAAGCCAACCTCCAAACCTTTTTGCTCAAAAAAAAAAAAAAAGAAGAGCTACCTCTTCTCTCTTCAGTTCATATGTTCATATTACCAGCAGATCCAAGAGAGAAAAGCGGGAAAAAGACAGAATACTTTTGAGTTCGGGGCAAAACGCAAAATTCAGTCTTGGCTGCAAAAACCCCGTAGTACTTGCTCTTTTCCCCGCTTTCCTTTATTACCCTTTTTTCTGCCTGTTTCTCCTTTTCTCAGAAAGCTTCACAAGAATTCTTAGACAGAGAAACTCAGAGACTTGGCTCCTCTTGATTTCACACAACGTCATGACTTGCATGCCTGCTCTGTAGCTGGACAAATACCACATGGACTATTCTGGAAGGCATTGTGCATGAGAATTTCAATGTACCAAAACACGTCTCATTCAGTTGAAAGAAGTGAAGTAGGTTTTAAGCACATCAACCTGTAAAATTATTACTAAAAGGCCCAATTTCTATTGTTTACATTCCTTGAACAAAGATGACAATCACATTTCAGAGGTTATTCACTGCCATATCGAAATACATTAATACAATTGTAATAATCACATAGTTAGATATCAGCATGTTCTGTTTGAAGCATGATAAACATTTTTCAGAACTTTAGCCTAAGTGCATAAGTTTGGCAAAGCCAGGGTCTTCCACAGCAACTGTTGAGGGACCACATAAACATAATTCTGGTGGTACCCAAAAACCCCTTGGACCAGATCAACCAGCAAACTTTAGTACTGGACTGGCTCCTTGCACAATTCCTGTCAGAGATCTGTCATAGCTGAAAATCTATAAAGCATGAACTCTAAGTACAGTTGGAAGCATGTTGAACACATCAGTTCACAGCATGGAACAGCTGGGTGTTTTACATTCAACTCTGCTCAACTTGTGAGTACTTTATCAAACAATCCAGCATCCATGATTCCAGCCCTCCAAAACATTTGTAATCTGTCTCATGTATTGTTCCATGAAACAATAAAGAGCTCAATATCTCTCCCACTGCTTTATGAGATTAGCCTCTCTCTCTCTCTTGAATAATACATCACTACTACTTGAAATGCGTAGACCTCGAGTTGCTTCCAAAAAAGTTAAAAACCTCCTTCTCCTCAAACCCAGTCCACTACAAAATAAGTAGTAAATCATCTTTATTATAAATGCAGACTATTTTTCCAGCTACGTTTCCCTTTTAAAGAACAAAATTGTTTTGCTGATGGTTTAACAAATATCACAGAATCACAGAACTCCACGCCTCCCTGGGCAGCTGTTTCAGTGCTCTGCCACCCTTAACATAAAGAAGTTCCTTCCTCATGTCATTCAACATCAAATGCCACAAAAGGATTCTCCCCCTCCATCTAGTTCCATGCAAACCGACACACATCTTAAATAAAGAGCTATAAAAAGTTGGTACCAACACCACCAAACTTTGAAGTAACCTAGAAAAAAACTTTTGAAGTAAAGCTTTTATTTCTTCAAGTACTGTTCAGTTGTTCTGAATTTAATTTAGCAAGATGATCAAACAAAACCCTTAATTAACTCAAGTTATTCTCTCTATGTGAATCAGATGTTGTGATCCACCTACAACTTGAACAAAACACTTTATAAATTTATTTTTCTAAAAGCAAGAGTACATCTTCACTGCTCTGGTGGTTTCAACAGGCAAGGTGAGGGAGAACAAATGAGGGTAGAGTATAACAAGTAGTTCTGTAAATAGGAAAACTAGTCAGAGTAATTTCCAATGGATTTGTGTCCTAACAGGAGCCAATTCTGGAATCTAAAGCATAAACTATTTCAGGAAATACAAGGGATTCCACGGCCAAGAAGCAAACAAGACTGTTCACCTGCTTCTGTTGAAATTCTAATGCAATAAAACAGGCCCTCCTTCACAGCAGGGAATCCTAATAGGATCTCCCCAAAACAGCCTTCTCTTCTTTGATTTTGCTCTCCTGTCAAGTTCAGCTGAAATTAAACCAGACTACAAGAGAAGAAGAAACACCTGTAAGCACAAACAAATTTCCCTTGGAAAACAAGATCAATTTTTAAAGTAATATTAAAAGTTTTTGTTAGCTAGGATTAGCATAAATCACAGTATGTGTTTCTGTTTCATATGTTGTGTATGCTACAAGTTCTTAAAGACATCTTAAACTTCACATTTTTATAAATACCTGTGTATGTATGCTTTAACATAAAGATCCCTGATTATATGCACACATAATAACCAGAATGAGTTACATTATTCCCACTTTTTGGCTACTCAGCATTATTTAACCTCTGAAAAATGTAATCCTGAAAACACTGAGTTATTCAGTTGTCTCATGAAAGAAAATGTTTTCATTAAAAAAAAATAAAAACCAGAAATAACCCTTTTAAAGAAATTAATTCAGATTGAAAAGGTGCCCAGGAATCACTACTGTCTGGTTTACTTCCTTAATAACTGGTAGCATCCTATGTTATGAGACAACAAAAAAATTTACTTCTGGATAAAAAAAATGCATCATTTATGACAAGAATTGATTGTAACTTCTGGTGAGGATACATCATTTTGTATTTCAATTGACAGTACTTTCATCTAGTGCTCCTTTCACAGTCTTCATGCTATTTTAAGACATAAAAGGCCTACAAAAACTGCTAAAATCATGGGTATATGTGATTTTTCCAGGATGCTGGATTCCCATTTCCCCTACAGCAAATAGCTCTTCATCACTGCAAAAGGTATAGTCCAGAGCAAAAGGACACAAGGCATGTCAAACCCTAAAGAGCTTTGGCATGCTCTCAAACTAGAAACAGTGCACAAAAATCATAATTCATCTTTTTGAATAAATAACGGCAGGAAAGGAGAAATGGCACACTATCCCCCACAGTCACAATGGCACAACAAGCTCTCAGGAAAAAAATATATCACCCAGGAGACAGATTAAAAAGAAACCATAGAATGTGACGAAGAGTAAAATTGGAACAGTAGAAGGGAAGATGAAAGAGATACATTCACATAACCTTAATTACTGAGTTTGGGGCTTGCCTCACCCTCCCCTCACCCCCCATCTGCATTTGCTTAATCCTGTGGAATTCAAACTATCACTTTCTTTAAACAGTCTTTTAGACACAGCCCTAGAAGTGGCACTCAGATTAATTGTCATTATTCAGAACATGACGCATGCAATGAAAATTGCTAGAGCTGCCCCATTTTGCACCAGAAGACTGGAGTACAGACTGGGACCTGGGGGCTGATTATCAAGGGGTAGAGTCCTTCTCCTTCACTTTTCTCAAAACATAGAAATGTTTGTGTGCAAAGTGGAAGTCCCCTGAGGGAAATGTCAAATGCAAAATAACTACCACCACCTCCCTTCCCATCATTTGTACAACTGGCATTTACCTTCTTCCTGAAAGAGTTGAAAGATGTTTAAGTTTTACCAAAAAAGAGATTAAAAGATGTTTCTCCCATCTCAAGGAAGTCCCCTGTGTGTTTCACTGACTACTGTCTGATGGAGTAGCGCTGCCATAATCATCCCTTGTCCTTTGTGAACAGTGTGGAAGGCAAGATTTTCATCTATCCTTATTAAAATAATAAAAATCCAAGTATAAATAGTTTATTCAAATGCGAAGCATTTCTAATCCTTTAAATTCATCTCAATTGATAGTTCACACTCATCCTCCATCTCTCAACTTCAGTCCAAAAAAACACCCTCCTTTAGAAAAAGAGATTAATTAATTGCCATGCTTTATCAATACTAGCAAATAACTTGAGACAGTGCGAGGAGATCTTGCACTCGGAGCACTGAACCAGCTGGTGCTGATCACCAAGTGCTCCCAGAATAGGATTACAAGGGGCTTTACTTGGGACTAGCACTGATCCAGCACCGTGGGCTAACTGTCCCTTATCAGCTTTGGGAGTGCTCCTGGAGAGCATCTTCCTGTTGAATTTAATTTGAAAAAAGCCTGGTTTGTGAAGTCTGAAATTGCTTCATGACACAAACCAAAAGGTACTAACTGGAGCAGAGACTGATTTAAAAATTAACCTAGTGATTTAAACTCTCATCTACACACTCACACACTTAAGTCTCCCTGTTGTGATATCATTTTTTGTGTTGAAGGTTCCCCAATAAAATGTGCAGAGACTGTCCACCTGTATTAGTACAAGAAATTAAACAATCTCACAGCTTTCACCTGTGCTGAGAAGTACAAAGGACAGCCTGGTCCAAAGGCAGTTACAACACAGGTGCTGCTTTCACGGCCCCTCACACACTTCACCTGGCTCTCCACTGTATGATCCATTTCTCACCTTCCAAAGCATAAATCAGTCCAAGATGAACTTACAAGAAGCTATTATGTCAAGAGCTCAAATTTCTTTGGAGGTATATTGCTATCAGTCTTTGTATCACAAGCAGCACCTTCCATGTAGGCCTCAGCTTTTAAGATCTGTACAAAAAGTCATAACCAATCTCAGCTTGATTTGAGAAAAAAACTTTTTTTTTTTGCTAGAAGGCTAAAACAATAAGCTTAAACCTTCAGCTTAAGATTAAAACTAGAGAACATAATCTTAAAAGTACCAAGACTGTTATGGGTAGACCTTAAAAAAATTTAGCAAGAGCTTCTCTATCAACATAGATATATGGCTGACTCATTAAGTGTGAGAAGAAAAAGTCTGATGAAATTACTTTAAAAAATAAGATTTAACTTTGAATTTTAATTGAAAACTATGAGTTTTAAATTTGCTTGGCACAGCACGCAGGAAAAACAAAATACTTGTTTATTCAAGCGTGTTATGCCTCAGCTTCTGGACAAGACAGCTTACTATAGCTCAAACCTCTTGTGCTGAAGTGTACCCAAAAATTCATTGTTAATATACTGCCCTACACTGTGGAATGCCTGGGTAACACCTGATGCCTGAAATTTTGCATGAATCCCCAGGGAAGATGTTAAGTCAAGGAAATGAAACGTGGAGAAGTGAAGAGAGAAAGCAGAAATCTCTAACACACTTTATAATGTTTGAAAAATTGCATCCTCCCCACGTCCTTACTTGAGGGCAGCAGGAAGAACTCCCTAGCTAAGACTGGATTTCAATTAGCTGAGTTTGTTTCTCCTTATTTTAGGGCTAGAGGATACACCGCAATTTCTGCTCTGGGTCTGAAGTAGAAATGGTTCTTTTTATTAGGAACTGAAGGGTTGGCTAGAGTTCCCAAGGGCAGTCTGCAGACCACTCACCCTTGATTTAATTATTCTCCTTTTTCCATTCCCAGAGCTACTTAAGGTTGGATTTCAATAGCAGCAAACTTGTCTAATAGTCAAACTTGTCTAATAGGAAAAAAAATACTCCCTTAACAGGCAGCTACAGTAACCTCCCCCCAAACACACTCCGACAATTGCACACATCACTCCTTCCACCCCTCAGGAGAGATGTGGTTTTGGGAGGCAAAGCAACCCATTCTCCCCCACCAGAGACAGGTAACAGCAGTGTAAACTCATTATGAGTGGCACTCCAGATAAGAGCTTTCAGAGATGACAGTGATGAAAGCTTAAGGTTGATAAATCAATACTGTGTATGAATAGTAAGAAGTAATCAATGGATTATAATTATGTATGTACCCCATCAAGACAGGAATCAGTCATTCAAAGTGGGAACAAAAATAAAAACCTCTCTCTCTAGATGAGTTAGTGGGATCAACAGTAATCCTTCACAGCTGGATGCATGCACCCTACAGCACTTCATAGAGCTCAAAAAATGCAGTCTAAGAGTTCATTTACACACTGGTAGTTTAGGAACACTGATCTGCCTTTCAGCTGATAGATACCTCACAGTTTTTACAGCCTCTGAAATAAATCCTTGTAATTCAAAGCATGCCATTAGCATTTACAACAGGTGAAACAGTTCCCCCAAACAAAAGCAAACTACAACCCTGAACAGTTATTCAGAAGCCTCTGCAATAACTTCATGCAAAGAAACTTCTGTTTACTAAGAGCTAGCAATTAAAGCCCCAGAGCATACACCTTTGTTTCATTTCAAACCCTTGCAATTTGTATGAGAAGTCTCTAAAAGACGCAGAATAAAAATGAAGTATCTGTTAAAGTGAGAGAGAGCTGTACCTCATTACAAAACACAATAAGATTCAGCTGGTGCTTTAAAAATATTTGGTCTTAGTTACCTAATGCTGGAGCTTAGCAAAGGCCCAGACAAGCTTTTCCAACCAACCTCCTAACTATATATGCTCTAGTTTTCTAAAGGGGATATTGTTACCGAAGGAGAACCATGAATATCAATGCACTCACTTCCAAATTGTATTAGCTTCTTACATTCATAGCACAATTAAGACTTAGACTTTGCTCTCTGCCTTTTACACCCACTTTTTACAGGTGCAAAGGGTTACATTAAGCAAGCAGGAGAGAATGAATCCATAGAGTACTGGTGTAATATCTGTCACGCAGCATAAAAACAGATAAATCTAAAGTGATTTCTAGTATGCATCATTCAAAATCTGTTTCATCCACTAGTATTCCATAAAACACACAAAAATCTTGATTTCAGTCTAGTTTACTGTTCTGGTTTGAAAGAAAAACCAGTGAGAGACTCCAAGTCAGAAATACAATTTATAAGGAAAAGGGGAAAAAAACAAAATACATGCAATAATACAAAAGAAAAACCCCTGATAGGGTCAGAATACAACCTGACACCCTGTTGGTCAGGGTGTTGGTAGGTATCCAGTTAGAATAGTGGCTGCAGTCCTCCTGGAGTGCCAGATGTGGTTCTGTTGGAGCAGTGATTTTGTGGAAGGGTGTAGTCTTCCTCTGAAGATCCAGTGGAAAAGGCAGCTATTCCTCTGGGAATTCAGTGGAAAGGCAGCTTGCTCTGTCCCAAAACCCAGATTATATCCAGGTGGGGATGCTTAGCTCCTCCCCCCTGGGCAGAGCATCTCATAACGGGCTATGAGTCATGGGTGGGTCCATCAAACAGAAATGGCTCCAGGAGGGGGTTATCTCTGAGTCACAGGGCATTGATGGGCCCATTAACAGGAGATAAGGAAAAACAATGCCCCTTGTTTCAAAGCTCTTGAGGATGGGAATAGAATACATTTTTACATTGCAACCTAGGGCATTTACAGACAATTAAGAGCCAAGGCAAAAGTCAAGCTGCATTAAATCAATCCATACGAAAGCTAGTGGATTTTACTTTAAAATATTACATGTAATTATTGGACATGCAATAGAAGTGCCTTCTTGGAGGCACAAGTTACCTGTCCATGGTTTCCAGACAGACAGCCAACACATCTAAATAAGTAACAATCCCCTGCCCAAAGGGGTCTAGATTTGAAACATGGATAAATTTTTGTTAGTCTTCTAACTCCAGCTTAACTCTTTCCATCCCAGATACTTTCTAAAAATTGATCTTCACATTCTGAGACAGTCCTGGAAAGGATTTACACCTATGCAAAAATGTACACTCACAATAAGCAAAAGCGACCAAAACAGAGCAAAAAAGTAAGCTTATTTATTACCCACAGTGACAAGCTATACCATCAATGCCTAAAACACAGAAACCTGACCTGAGAGCTGTTGTTTGAAGGCAGAAAAGCAGGCAGTCCTCCAGCAGACGACCACCTCTTTGGAGCACCCCCAGTGCTCTGCTGCAGCAGGGCCACCTCGACCCCAACTGTTGCAAATTAATTCCCTGCCCCAGGTGTTGCCCATTCCCTGCCCCAGGTGTTGCCCATTCCCTGCCCCAGACTCCCTCACAGCTGCCTCTTGTTGCTGCTTGATGAGCCCACACCTGCCCTGCACGTGGAGTTCTCTGCCAGCCCCCAAATGCCCTCCCTTCCAGGCCTGTCTATGGCATGGGCAAAGCTGCCAGAAATCCTATAACACAACACTGCTGGATTCAACATCCAGGCAAAAAGAATTTAACTATGGGCTTGACCTGGCTTCTGGTGCAGTCACTAGTAACTCTCCCAGTTGATTTTAGTGCAACAAGGGTCAATTTTCCTGCTGGGGAGCTGAAATATTCTACAGCATTCACAAAGGAGAGTGTCAGGAGAAAATAGGCAGGGTTCTGTCCTATGGTGATGGGAGCAATCAGTCTTTACACTACCAGACAGACAGTTAAGTCAGAACTGCTGTCAATGCAAAAATCTCTCAACAGAAGAAAAGATCTTTCTTTAGCCCAAAGAGCTGAGTATCCACATCTTTAAGAGGGGCAGAACTGCAGAAGTTTTGTTACTCATCTTGCTAAAGCTTGGTCAAAACTATTTTTTCGTTCAAGAAGTCATATTCTCCTTAGTCACTGAATCAAAATAATGTACAGAAACACAATAACCACTCATTTACTTTATAGCAGTCCTATAAAAATTCTGTAAAATATTTCTGATAGTTTTCCTAAACATCATTTTTTCCTCAATACTAGGTTTTAAAGATTTAAGATAATGAAACTTTCACAAAGGGATGGAAACTCAATCTATAAGTATCTGCACAAGATGAAAGTCTTGATAAATCGATGATGCCAGACAAACACAGGCAATTTTTTGCCCTCCACATCTGAAAGCTCAGATTCTTGAGTTTGTCTGATTCAATAAACATGATCCATTAGATGATGGAGAAAATGAATCCTGCTACATCAAGTTATATAAAAAATTCATTTGAGATGCTGGATTTCATCTCAAAAACATGGCCCTTTTCCAGGAGGGAGTAGTAAAAAATAACACTATTTGCTTTAGCACAATAGATACTTCATCTGGGTATGCTGTTTGAGATATGTAGCTAGATTTTATTCTAACTCTGAAAATTGAAACCTATACTGCTCTGTCTTCTTATCTGCACAAACTAACATACCCATAAGCATACATAATTTAGTAATTGTGTCAAGAGATTCTGAAAATAATAAGAAAAATAATAAATGTTTTATTTAATAAATAATAAATATATGGGTAAAAGTTTGCTTCATGAAGAGGGAGCTTAAGAAAGAAATTATGCAGTGGCTGCATCCATCAGCAGTCTAGTGAGACATTAGAAGTTCCAGGTATGAAGAGAGTGTAATTTCTTCTTCACTGTGTAGATACGTAAGTAGTCACAGTTCTCTGGCTGTAACTGTTCTGCATCTTTGAACCAGACAACACTACTAAACCCCTCAAGAGTTATATAAGCACTGCTTATATAGAAGGAAATTTGTATTAAGACTAAGAAAAAAAAATTAAAAAATAGACATGGCTTCAAAAGGGCCTAACTCCAAAAAATGGGCTAAAGAGGAGCAAAGAGGGGTAGAGTGAGGAAAAAGGTCATGGCAATGAAGAATGAAACCTGGTTCCCAGCTGTGACCCCACTGGAAGTGGACTGACTCCTTTACAAACTGGACAGACTCCTTTACAGACTGGACTGACTCCTTTACAAACGTCTGTTGGGGGTTCCTTATCTGTAGGAAAATTATCAGTCCTCTGAAGGTAGAAGAAGATTAACTCATTTACATTTGTTAAATGTGCTGGGGCATTTACATTGCAGTGCCACAAAATAAAAAGCTTTTTTAGAATCTTTGATGCAGTCATAACAATTATGCTGTTTTATTACCACTATTCAACATTTATTCAAAGTAGGATATAAATCCCTCATGGTATAATTTAAAAACTCTCTCTGATCCTAAAAGCTCACAGTCTAAAACCTTAATCCAACACACATTTAGAACATGCATCCTAGAGCCTGCACCAACATCCACAAAAAGAGAATGAAAATATCTCACTTTCCTCCTTTCACTGACCTTTCTCTTTTCTTCACCTGAACTTCAGCAGAATCAATACCTTGTAAATTCAGAGCCAGTTCTCATAACCACATATTTCATTGCCCAGACAGCAATAACATCTTTACATAAATAATTCTAAATGTTCACAATAATAAATACTTAAAATTAATTCTTCACAGATACTGTTACTTTTTAAGAACAATTTATGTAAATCATATACAATGGCAAAGAAGAACATATTTAAGACTTGAAATTGTACTGCTTGCATGTCAGGCATCTGGACCCTAGCAACTGGAATACTGCCTGCTTTGCCTGATATTCATCAGTATCTGTGCTCCACAGAGATCCAAGACAGCGAATACACTCCCTAGATTTGAGGCAGTAAAATGAAGGAGAGAGGTAGAAAAAAGAGGAAAACTACACTTGAAATTGTACAAGTCATATCACTGCATCAAATGCCCTCTACCCCTCCCATGCTGACCCTATCTACACCTGAACAACCTCTTCCACCTCTCCCACAGGGTGTACATAGGAACACTCCTCAGCTCCTGTCATCATCTCCAGGTGACATGGAGAGTGCCCATCATTATCCCCCGGAAATGCTTTATACAAGTAATTTATTGAACACACCTGGTCTGAAACAGCCTTAATAACAAAGTTTGTATTTTAAAGACTGTCTTCTAATAAGCAGGAGAACCTTAGGTAATTCAAGTGTACTTTGGCACTCACTACATGCACGGTGTAGTGCCCTCAGGGGTCTGAGGACTAAGAACAAGTCTAAGAGCTTGGTTGCCATGAATGCCATCAAAACCTCTAAATTTGCAGACTGTTTTAAAATGCACCCTCCTTTCTAGCTGCAAATAGCAAAGTCCTGATGTGGTTGCCAAGAAACCAGTACTTGCAATTCACAGAGTTCACATTTGAGAGATATTTGCACTTACAAACATTTACAAAAGTAAAACTGAAGCAAACCAGAAAATGTGATATAAATTCCTCTTATGATTTCTCAGTATCACCCTAAAACAAAGCACACATCCTCGCCCTCCCATCTTCAGATTACTATGCTCTCAAAGAAATGGACTTTTTTCCAACTGCTTCCCTGGAACATGGAATTGCCTCCCCATGTACTCTGCCACACCCAGCCTTGATGGGTTTCATGGACATCTCCTCATGAATTATAGCATGGTCGCTGGGGTCCTCACCAACATCAAGCTCTTGTAACTCACTGTCCTATTTTGTAGATTACTGCACTAATTCACTGATTAAATCCAGAGTTAATTATGATTACTGTGCTGTAAAGCACCTTGGGAGACATGACATGAAAAGTACTAAAAAATGCAGTTGAATTTGATTACGCTGTATCTTCTCAAACCCATTTATATGTTAAAGACTGTCTTTTATTACATTGACTATTACATTTCATACAAACTCTGGTCTCAATCCAATTTTCCTGTGCCATTTTTAATTATTAATATTGCTGTTTGCAACCAGAGATTTGACAAGGTTAGGCCCTATTTGTGCTAGGCCCTGTACAGACATAAAACAAATGGCATTTCCCAGTAAAGATAATTTACCAGGTGTAAGAGTCAATGAAATACAAGAAAGACAAGATGAAACAACTGCTTGAGAAAAACAGGAAGCTGGAGGGAAACCCACGGGTAAATGACAAACCATGAAACTATTTTAAACAAAATTGTTCACTGCTTTTTAAATTCCCCAAAATACATGTATTCACCAACTTCCGTCACGCAATGCTGGTTTATTTTACATATTAATCCATTTTAGGGGATTAAGAAGACATAAAATGAGTAGTCAGACAAGTTACAGGTAGTTCTGAAAATCCAAATCTAAAGATTTAAGATTTCTGCAATTCACCAGGACACTGCTATGTTCATAATAGTGCAATGAGTAGAATCTTGTTGCAACAGAATACATCTTGTACCCTGTGATAGTTTTCAGTTGTTGGAATTCCATAGATAAATCCTTCACAAAAAGACATCCTAAAGATGTTCCTTGACAGTTCAACTGTTCTGAAGGTACTCTGCAGTTTACTAAGTGATCCTTTGCTGTACTTACTCACTCAAACAGATGTGCTTCATCACTTCACCTTTTCTGTTATATTATTTTTTTCCAGTTTTTAATTTCTTTTCAATTTTTTCCAGCAGTGGTGTCATTGTAGAGGTATGAAAAGGAAGAAAACCGTTATTAAGCCAGCAAGGTAAATGTCTGTGAAGAGCAAATGGCAAAACTATGAAAATCTTTTCAGGAATGAACAGCAATTCAGAAAGGCTACAAGGCTTCAGAAATTGTGTGATTTACCAAAGTTTTACCAAGGTGCTTTTCAACACAGTCTTGAAAGGATGGGATCAGATTATCTTCTTCCCTATGAACAAAAAGCTTGTCCAAGAGGAGCAGGTATCAATAAAGACTGCTTCATATCCAACATTAGATGATGAAACTTCCTTTCCAATACCCATTTGCAAAGAAAGAAAGATCAAAACTTGATATAGCAAACTGAGTAATCTAGCCAGAGATTTAGAAACATAGCGAAGTACAAATTTACATTTTGCCTTTAGGAAATGTTACTTTGATTAATAGAGAAGAAAAAAAGGACTAGGAAAAAGTCAGGCTCATGGCACAACTTTGGCCTACTTCAGTTGCACTGACTCTACCAGTCCTGAATCCATGCATAACAAACAATTCTTATTTAATAAAAACCCTATTTTTAATGAAAAAATAGCCCTTCTTCCATTTACATTTGTTTGTCATGAGCAGCACATTTCCTTTAAAAAAAAATCTAACTATAACCACACTAAGTTGATGGTAGCATTCACCTGCA
>VZRH01002850.1:338716-394446 GCA_013397555.1 Urocynchramus pylzowi | reverse complement strand
AAAAAAAAAAAAAAGCACTGAATAGTAAGTGGTAATTTTAAAAGCATAAAAACCCATTCTTTCTTATCTGATTAGTCCTGCCCATCTTCATGTATTAAGGTCGTATACTCACAGCATTATCCTATTTGTAATCTTCAAACATACAGGGCTTTAGGACCAGCTTCTCTAGATATCAGTGACAGGCAAGATTCTATCCTGCTAAGGAAGGATTATTGCCTTCCTGTTTCAGAAAGCAAATGAGGGGGAATCATGAAATAAATTAACATTTTCTGTCTCTACAAGTCACTGTGACTCCCCTTGTTTTAATTTCTGTTGTTATTAAGGCTTTCATCTAAAGCATATCAGCAGGAAGAGAAGAATAGAAATATAAACTGCTACTGGAACAGGCTGATGCTAGTGATGACTGATGACTTGGATTCATCACCTTTTAGTCACTAGACAAAGAAAGGAGGAGGAATGGGAGGAAATTGTACTGTAGTAATTAGAGATCCAGGTTCATTAGTAAAGGCTGGTTTTATGCAGTCTAGAAGAGCACTCTGTACCACAATTCAAGAAAATATGCACACATTCAAAACAAGCAAGAAATTTTTCCATAACTTTAAATATAAATATATGAAGTACAGTAATAAAGAAAGGAAAGATAATTGCATTACTGATTTAACTACTCAGTAGCTATGCCAAGAATGAAGTCAGTTTATTATTACTTCTCACACTGGACTAGCATCCAAATTTCTTTTGTATCATAGAATGTATTCTTTTAAATGATCAAGGTCACTCTTTAAACAGACTTTTTCTCCCTCTAGTTGGGCTTGTATGAGACTCTAAAGAATATAAAAGGAAATTTAATCACATTTCCTTTTATTCAGGAGTTCCTTAAATACTGTCAAATTTGTCACTGTCCACTATAAACCAGACATTTGTCAAAGTGAATCAGCAACTGGCCACTCGCTGGCTAAAGAAAGCTGAGTCACTGCTTCTGATCTAACAGCAACATCCCACATCACATTCAGAATACACATCAGTGTGTTGTTTACCAACCTAAAAGGAAAATAAGTCTTTGCCGTGAGTCACAGAGAGAAGGGAAAAACCACAGAAATGAAGATGAATGTCTGGAGCCCAGAAGAACCGGAAACGATAAACAAAACCCTGACACACAGAGAAGGAAGGAATCGAGTGCCAGGAAAAGACAAATACTGCTATAGATTCAGATGTCTTTCTCTGATAACAACCACAAAGATTAGTGTTTGCTGCCAGCTAAATCACAAAGAAAAATCTTCTACTGTCCTGTACTTCAGCCTGGATTATTAGATTGTATTGAACTGTATAATTAGGCTACCACCAAATTAAGTATGGCAAAAGTTCAACTGCACTTCATACAAATATAAATATGCTAAATTAAAGGGTTTTCTCAGTGAAAATCAATAGTGATATAATCATGCATCTCTTTAACATTGAAGATGACTTGTTTCCTTTCCATTAAAAAACTGCAGATTTGCCATGATTAAAGAATCAAATGAAAAAAATATGAACATTTCAGAGCCAGGGAAGAAGGAGCAGCTCAGCTTTGGTTCTAGCAGACAGAAACTCATCACCAAGAAAATGAACTGAGGAAGGAGGGTGTTTCCAGCATACCAACTAAAAAATATAATCAGGAAGAGGATTAAAAGCATGCTTGTTCTGAATGATTCATGAAACATAATTTCTGCTCTTGCCTGGGTAATTAGAAGGCTTTCAACTCCAGTTCAGAGATCTGGTTTGGGGCATTTTTTATTCTCAAAACTATTCAGCTAAAAGAGTTTTTCTTCCTTTCAAACATTGACATAAGGCAAGAGATGTAGAAATGCAAAATATGTTTTTTATCAATTAATAAGAGTCCAAGATTTTCAGTTCCCAATACCAGTCAAGGGACAAGAAAAGCCCAGATCACTTCAGAGTGAGTTTCTGAGGAAGCATCTTAAACTACAACTCCATGATACTCTTGGTTGGGAAGGAAACATGTGAAAAGGGCAAACAATATGTAATTTTAAAGAACAGCTACAGGGCAAAGCATATCACATTCACTCACAAGCTTTTTTTTTTTTTAGTCTGACTTTAGTTATAAAAAATAAAAAAGCAAACAAAGCATGATCAAAACTTTACTGCTGACTCTGCTTAATTACACACCTACTTGGAAATTCATGGCAACTCTCAGCACAGAAGTCTGATCTAAGTGCCTATGCTGGCAGACTTGACAAACAGGCTTATGAGACAGATCTGTTCCTTTGCTGCTCTGTGATACGCTAATTTCTTAATTTGCATGTTGCATTATGTGTTAATGAATGTCTTACATAGGATAATGCACAAAAATTCTAATATTTTTGTGCATTATCCTATGTAAGAGGAGCTTTCAGATGTAACATTGTCCCTGGAACTAAGAAAAACAGAAAGCTGATAACAAAATGGATATCACAGATCTGTTGACAAAGCATGAAAAAGCTTCCTGACTAACTTCCTAACTCAGTCTCTTGGGAGAGCAAGAAAATACTTCTTCATACAACATCAGAGGGTCTGTCTTATTTTTTAACTCTTCTCCAAGTTCTTTATTTTATTAGGTTTTTGTTGCTAGAGATTCTGTACATCTTTTTTTCCTAAGGTATCCACTAGTGGTTCCTTTCCAATTTCAGACTAATATTTTTTAATTCTGTAAGTCTGGTTTAAGAAGTTCCCTCATTCATTGGTGTTGCTAAGTAACAAGTAAATAGGTATTTAAATTGCTAAATAGCTCTAAAACATAGATAAACTTTTCACAAAGGTTTTATGTTTTGTAAAACATACACTGCTTTATTTTGCACAGACTTCTGAGCAACAGTCACAGCTAAACCCTTTGACATGGTCTGGATTAAACCTGACAGGAACATGAAATATCCTATATTCTCATCAATATCCTGTATCTCATCAATCAACTGTATGTCAGCCATACAGTCGCAGATCATTTTTCCATCACTTCTATAGGGTTTTGGACTCCAGAAAGATTATCCATAACAACATGTAAGGGGAAGAAAATTTGTCCATTCTCTAATCCTTTAAAATAATTGTTTACACTGCTCTAAAACATGGTGGTCTGCAAATCCTGTTTCCTGGAGCCTTTAGCAAACTGAGGTTAGGAGAGAAGGGTTCAAAATAAGTTCCAGTTTTAAGTTATTTCAAATCTGAGAGGCACTAAATGTTGCATAACTTTAACTCCTGGTTCCAGAGTACCCCTTTATTAACACTTTGCTCCTTGGAATTTGTGTATCTGTTTGTGTGTATGTGTGTCTGAGCACACACGGAGCCTTCTGGCCCAGCTGGGTTACACGAAGGTTATTAATCACCCTCTCTCAAAACTTTTATGGTTTCTGTTATGTCAGCAGAAGAAACAGATAATTTTAGGCAACAAAGTTTAACAATCAAGATTTAATGAAAGGTAGAAAACTCATCAATATATTTATTTGACAACACTATGTTGACCTCAGCAAAATCACATCAGTGACAGGCATAACGCACACTTTCTCTAGAAATCAGTAAATGAGATTGTTTTTAAAGTAATAATAACAAACTTATTTTTCTGTTTCAAAACAATAAACAAGGGAAGTATCAAGCTTTCATCCTTCCCTGCTGTCTCCCAGAGCTGCATTTCTGGATATGACAGGATGTTGCCCCTGTAAAATATTCATTCCCTATTTAATAGCAATAAAGCAGTTGGAGCTATTTCAAGGCTGCAAAGCCTTCATGGTCTAGGGTACTTAGAGGTGTATTTTTATTACTGTTTTCCCCCTGGCTCTGGTATTGAACAGAAATGAATTGTGGTGCTGTCCAGGGCAAAGAAACATTGCCTTCAGTTTACAGCAGGAGAACTGCAGGGTATCTGCGGCAGAACTGGGAGATTCTGATTGAACCATCAAGTTCATGAACTTAATAAATTAAGGAGACAGAATGCAAAATGTTTTCTGACTCCACAAAATGTGTTAGGTTTACACACTAGGGAGTGTTTGTACAACACACTGCAGTGCAGCAGGTAACCCTAAAACTACCCTTACATTAGTTAGACTTGGAATATGAAACCAACTTCCCATACAGCTCTGCACTCTTGGATGTAACCTACAGAGATGAGAGGCAGAGCAGTCTGGACTGCTCTGAAATTCATTCTGCCATAGAAATTGCTCTCAGTGTCTCAGACAATTTGTTTAAACCAACCAAGCAGGTTCTACTGAGCATTGTGAGCATCCCAGAGAAATACTACTTTGTTTTTTCCACAAATTTCTCCAACTCATTATCCTTGGTGAAAGACAACTTACCACTGCACATTAAATCTTTACATTTACTGTTATTAATCTTCTGCATTCTAAATGTAAATATATTCAATTAAACTTACGTTGGAGCTCTCTTTGCGAATAATCTCTCATTTATTTTTCATATAAACAAACTTGAAATTCTTCTTTCCCTCAAGTTACTTATTTGTAGGTTACATTGGCATATGATAATACTTCCTACTTACAAAGTTAGCCACAGACAAAATTGCCAGCAACATTCTGTGTAAAACAAATCCCAAAAAGCAAACCAAAATAAACTATAGGATGTTTCGTAGGAAAAAAAAAAAAAAAGGGTAGAACAACTGTCCTGTAATAAGTACAATTCTAATTCATAGTTGCACTGAAGTGATACACTTGATAAATAACCAGAGATCCCTCAGCCTGTGACCTTCCTCAAGTAAGGTCTCAACATTTGCTTGCCCTCTCCGATGTGACAGAGCACTGTCACATCTCTTTGCTTTCTATGAACTACAGGGGAATATGCCACCCTTCCTTTCCAAAGACTCTGGAGATTCATTTCTCTCCCCCAGTACTCACAGAAATGTCTACATTAATCCTTTCTGCTCAAAAAATTATAACCTCCACTGATGTGTCTCTTCCACTGTGTCACTGCATTCATTCTGCAGCACATCTCCAAATTCCAAGACAACAGGATGCTGATCCAGACAACTTTTGGAAAATAGGCTGTCTCTTCTAGCCCTTATAATAAAGCCATCAAGGAGGACAGAGAGATAGATATTGGAAAACAAATCCTGAAAGGCGCCTCTGTTATCACAGCCAGTGAAATATATATAGGGCACAATTAATAAATTAATAATTAAATGAACAAGTAAATAAAGAGTAACTCAGAAACTCAATATGGCAGACAAGAACCAAAGAATGTCCTTTTCAAATCTGTACCCCATGGACTTCACCAGGTTCCAGAGGGATAAAAGCCTTAATATTTATAAATATTCATAAAGTCTTTATGGTACATCCTTAGAAATGCTCTTCATTTAAGCATTTAATGATAAGAAAGGCACAAGCAGGAAGAATTTGATTCTGGTATATTTAAATGAATCCACTATTAATGACTGTATAAAAACTGTGAGGAGTGAAGATTCTGTCATTTTCATTATTTAATATTTTATATTCTTTCATTCCTTATTATTGCATTGAGGTGAATATTTCCCATTCTGCAGCAAATCCTCACCCTTGGGATTACATATTTGCACAATAAATATAGGATTATCTTCACCTACAGGAAATGAGGAGATAATCTTTGTGCTGCACACTCCATAAATGACATTTTATTGTTAATACAGTCTTTTTTCCCTCTGAGGCATGGAGAAAGCGACAGCAATTACTGTCCTTTCTGTATTTTTTTCCTAGATATGGTCAGCTTTTGGAAAAAGCAAATGAAGTTGCAGCCTAACCTGGTGGAAAGATCTCTGCAGCCAGAAGAGCTCTGTAACAGCTCTCATGCTTGTACTGGGGGAGCTTCAAATTCCTGGCAGGAATTATTTTTGAAGTTGATGAGCACAGGAGCCAAATAACCTGATCAGGTTTGCCTGGCTGAGTCAGTCCACATGCACTGACTACTAGTGATTGCATTATATTGAACGTACACAGCATCTTTGGGGGGGATTCCTAATCCTCAGAGAAGACAAATAGTATGGTAGGACAATTTGAAAAATGGCCAGGCAATACTGATTTAACCAATGAACATCTGCAATGTGAACCTTCTCTGTTTTCATAGAAACGGGTTCTATTATTTATTAACTTGGGCAAGACATAACTGAAACAAAACCAAAATGCACTCTTGTCCTAAAACCCTGTGAGGACAGCAAATATAAAGAGTGATTCAACTCTGTGATTCAAATCTCTCCTCTCTCTGATCTATGCTGAGAAACAAGCACGTCACACTCTAAAACTCACATGGTCTGTGAAATCTGCAGCCTTTAAAATGCTCAAAATTTAATTTGACAAGGTTTTGAGCAACCTTATCTTCACTGGCTCTGCTCTGAGTAAGGAGATTGACAACAGAATCTCCAGAAATTCCTTCAAGACTAAATTATCTTCTGATTCCTTTTGCACCTCTTAGAATTAACTCTTCACTTGGTTGTCTCATCTTAACCAAAGCATTTCAATTTAAGTTACCACTTGAAAATGCAACCACAGGCCTTATTATTCAAGGTTTCTTTTCTTACATCTCTATTTCCATTTCTTTTAAAATAACAAAGTGACCAGGGCTGAAGTGTTTCAAATTACCACTACTCACTAATACCAAGAGAAAGCAATTTCTTAGGGCTAATTTAATGCACTTCTGAATCCTGTAATTTATTTTGATTCTGAGTTCTCTCTTCCTTTCCAGGCTCTCTGCCAAGGAAGTTAAAGAGGGTCTTTCTGGCTAGATTTCCAATATTCTTCACAGTTTTTTGTTTTGTTTCGGGTTTTTTTTTTGAGAGGTGGGGGGAGGGTTGAAGTCTACAAACATAGGTGGATTCATGGCACAGGGCCAAGCTGCAGTCATTAGTGAGGATTAAGCAATGTGAAACTGGAATTAAAGTAGAGAAAGCAGAGAAAATAAACACCTCTTACTGTGGCAAAGTGTACTTTGAGAACAAGAATGCATACATCCTCTTCTAGGGCAAATACAGGGAACACTACTTCCTCAGAAAGAAATATTTGTTTCTTCAAGAGTGATCTTGTAAAGAGAGATCTTCAAATGCTCAGGAGGAGACTCAGAGAGTTTTACCTTCATGGCTACAACCTTGTACTAGACAAGATGCAAGGTATAAATTTTAGGCCATTTTAAAAGAATGGGGAGAATGGGATCTCAGCCCAAAACTAGGGACATTATGAATTAAAGGAACTTCCTTATCACCATCATCTGTAGAACAATGAACACTGCAGCCTGGTTCCTGGGGCACTTTTAAGAGCATGTGGGCTCTGGAGCCAAGGCTGCCTGTCCCCAGAGAGCCTCCACCAGAGCATTATGGGCTGGGCATCAGCAGCTGCCTGCCCACTCTGTTAAGAGCCAAGCAGGCACAGACAGACACACTGACACAGCAAGGGCACGGCTCAAACCTCATTTTCCATGTCTAAGGTTATCCTGGAGCACACATCATCTACAGCCAAGCAATGATCCCTCAAGGGAGGGCAAGACCAAACCCTACAGCTACCTCCTAATGGCCTTTGTAGGTGTGCCAGCTATGGAGGGATCCAAACTTCCATGCAAAAAGACAAATGCTTTCACTCTGAGCATCAGGATGACATCTGATATTCTGTGTCTACAAATGCATGTCTTTTGGTCTTTCTGGTGGCCAGAGAAACTCTTCAGAGACAGTCACTGTCCATCACAGAAAGCATATTAACCTACAAAATTCAATTACATGCCACTGGCTCACAGAAAATTTACAGGTGCTCTATTCAACCTCCACAGGAGGAGCTACAGAAACAGTGTGATCAGCATTTTTTAAATTGGGTTCAAGTCTTCTTTCCTAATACTGTATTAAAGAAAGCAGTTTTTCAGTAAAACTAAAAGGCAGAAAAAAAAGACAAAAGCAACAGAGAATTTCAACACTAATCAATCTGACCTCACTTGTCACAGTATCAGATGCTGGGATGCTAAGCTCTCTGAAAACACTGATCCTCAGTAATGTGCCTTAAAGGGGAACGTGACCTGTCACGAATCCTCATCTTTGTGTACTGAAAGTAAGAGACCAAATCTACAATTAGAACACACCTAAGAAGGTCGATTGTCACCTGCCTAAATGTCCTGATCCAACCAAGGCTATTCCTATTATCACCTTGCTGCTGAAAACAGAGGATATAAATGGGAAGGACAGATCTCTTGAGTTCCCATTTAGCTCAGAATGTATTAAACCAGAATGAAAGTGGTTACTTTTACATTATTTTTTCTAGAGATGGGGATTTCTACTGATTCTAGGCCCAAGTGAGCAGTAAATGCTCTTCACAGGGTAAAACACTATCTTAGGCAGGTAATACTTCTATATATATCTGCACTCCTTTGGTTTTGAAGTTGCCCTAACTATCCAAAGTAAATTGGTTTAATACTAATGCCTTCTCTACATCCTATGTACTAATGAATATAAACAGAAGAAAAACTTGGTGCAGAGAGGAAAATGCAGCATAAGGAAGAAAAGTCATTAGAATAAGGAAATTTATGACTGCTCCCTAAATTAACAGATTACATTATAAACTTTCTCAGTTTGCTCTGTCTATCCTGAAAAGATGATATAAAACCTTCTTTATTTTTTGAGGTGGAGTAGAAAACAGTTAAAGGATGGTTCAATGGCATCTCCTTTTCAAGGGCATAAGTAATAATACAGTGCTCTATAAGACTTAAACATTTCTTAAAATATTTAGAATAGTTAATTGTAAGTTGCTGTTAAATAAGAATGATCACTTTAAAAAGTGAACTCTCAGTAGCATCCTGCATTTGTCAAACACTGTTCTTTCAGTCCTTGATATTGATTAGTATTCCACTTGAAGGAGGAGATAATGAAGTAGATTATTTTTTCTGCAGTGCACCTGACACAATCAGAAAAGCTGACACAGAGTATTTTCCTACCTTCCAATTTGTCTGCCACACCTATTTTCTTTTCTTTGAAGGCCATGGGGGAGAAAGAATGGGAATTAAATTAAGACATTCCAGAAAATAACTGAGAGTGAGGTGCATTTCAATTCTATACAAGACATAGGAGGAATGAATAGTATAAAGCAAAATTCAGATATCGTATACCCTTTGCTAACTATGAAAATACAGAGTTAAAGTTAGTTATATGGTTTTCTAAGGTTTGCTAGTCAGTAAATGCTAATATAGTAATGCTAATGTTCCACCAAAATAACACCTTTCTCACTTGAGAGGTATTTTTCTTCTGACTACATATGCACACACAAAATCTCAGCCTGTTCATGTATCAAAGATGCCAGAATAAGCATGTAAGTAACTGTGATTGTTAATTTATTCCTAGGAAAAAAGCAGACAACAACCATATGCACTTCCTCAGCTGGAAAGCACCTGAGGCTGGAAGACAAGGAGAACCCTTGGTGAGCTGCAGGACCACACAGCCTTGAAGAGGCTCAGCCTATGAACCCTTCTTTTATGTTCCTATTTATGTAGCTGCTGTCCAGCCAAGTGCTATTACATGGCCATGCACTCCTGGCCACCCAAAACACTTGTGTATTCAGCCAGCTGCAGAGTAAAATAAGCAGCTTTGGCACCTGTAACAAGAGCCCACCACACTCCCAGTCCATTCTCCCTTGCAGCAGGGCAGCAGGAGTGGGATGAGCACAGCAGGACCAGGGGCAGGGGCACAGGTGCACTCAGAGAAACAAAGAACACACTGGTGTGGAAAGCATAAACCAGGAATGTGGCAGACAGAAAATGCAAAGGAGTAAAATGCATCATAGTCAGCAAAACAGTCAGGGGAACATTCCACTTCTTTCTATCTTTAAGCCTTCCTAATGAGCCAAACTCTGGACTTTGTTGACCTCAGCCCTGCAGAACAGGAGAAATTTGTTTGCTAGTGACTGTAGCTGCTTGACTGCCAAACAGAAACAAGTCAAGACTCCTTGGGAAAGGGAGTGGAATCTGTGCTTCCCAGCACACATTTAGGGGAACACAAACCAGAAATATAAAAATATATTTGCATTTATTTCTTGACCAGTTTACACAACTTTTGATGAATCACAGAGCCACTATAAACTTGTGGTGGCTCTGGAATCCAGCATTTTCCATTTGAATAACAAATTACTAAATACTAATTAGCTGGTCATAGGCTTTGAGTCAGCCATGGTGAGGACAGCCCTCCCACCACAGGCCTTGCTTTGCTATATTAGCACCTGTACCTGCTGTGTACTCTCCATTTTCAAATTTGCTACCATTTGTGCAGTTCTAGGGATTACCCAATATTCTCCCACACTTGGGATGTTTAAGTTTCAAATAGAGAAGATATTTGGCCTTCTGTTTTCTTAACTGTCAAATACTGTTAGGTACTAACTTATGCTCCTGTTTCCAAAGATGCTTTATTCCTTTTTTAAGAAATTCTTGTTGCTCTTATTTTTTCTGAAAAAGCAAAAGAGGTGGTTTCCTACAGAAGTTCACACTTTCCTGGGAAGCAGGAAAATGTATGTTCTCTGCTCAAGCAGCTCAAGTGTTTCTATAGCCCCTTAAAAACATGAGTAAAAGAATTCCTTTTGATCTGAAAAAGCCAATTTGTTGAAATGGTACCATCAGAAATAGATACCCAGGCCCATAACAGAATTTCTTTAGAAGGAGACTGATATTTAGCCTGCTAGTTCTGTCTAACCATCAGTGGCACTTAGGATTGCTTTGCTGTTTTACTGAACGTGGGATTTGAGGTCATTTAAGGTTGCATATTTAACTGTCCTTTGGGCAGAGCATTTGCTGGGTAGGAGACCCTGGTATTCTAAATTGATCAAAATAAAGGTAGTATGTAGGTAGGATTGGAATCCTGTGCTCAGCAGGCTGCTGGCTGATCTCTGCATGCTTCTCCCTGGCTTGTAGCTGGTGAAGACTTTCCTTCTAAAGAACAACATTGCAGAAGTGCTTGGGATGGAGGGTATAGGCCTCTTATCCTAACTTTTTGATGTGTGAAAGGCCTATGGCTGTGTCTTCATGATGATCTCTCACTTTTGGATCTGTTGGTGACCCCAGAGGCAGCGTTATGGTAAGGGGAATAGGAAAAGAACTTCTGCTTGGCCTGTAGGTCCTGATTGTCCATTTAGAAGAATTTAAAGCCCTCCTTTTAAAAATCTTTTTAAAAGCTATATCTTAGAAAGTTATTTTAAAGGCTGTATCTTATAGAAGCAACTCTATATCCAAAATGGAATGTTTTAGTAGGCATTTAAAATATAAAGTGTGAATTCTGTGAAATATTCTTATATGTTACAGAATGATTTTTTTAAAAGGAATATTTAAATTCAATTTCTTTTTATTTTCCATGCTTTTCCTGTGTGCTTCTAATGTACCTGAAAGTTAATCTAGAACATAGTCATATTTCTAAGAAAATACTTTTTATTAAAAATAATTTCACATTTCTCAGAAATGTCTCTTTTTTTTAAGAGTACAGCTTAACACAGCATGATCACTTTTGAAGCATTATAACACAACACAAATGTGGTTCCAGCCACATGAGTAATTCAACACAGCCTGATGTGTAATTAATGTAGTACTTCACAATGTGAATGCTTTTTAGAAGGAATAAAAATGCAAGTGCAATTCTGCAAGATAATTGACAAGTAAAATGACCTGAAAGGGATGTGATTTGACTTACTCTGGAGCAAGCACTAGTTGTTCAATGGCTGGTAATATGTACCTCACATACTTGCAGACTATGCAGTAGGTACTGTGGGCAAAGGTAGTGAAGGAATTGATGGCAAAACTGAAAAAAAGGGATAATTAATGTCTTTAGCTTGGGAAAGACAATCAGGCATTGTTTGAAGATAACAAAAGAAAAAAAAGATTTGCAGGAGTTGGTTATTTATAGCTAAGCAGCTAAGTGTGTTGAGATTTATTTGGAATGTCAGGTAAATAGAAACCCATTTATGCTTTTACCCTGTCCTTAGCACATGATTTTAAGAATTATTTTGTAAAAAGATAAAAAAACCTCTTGAGTTTTATACAGGGAGAAGAAGGAATCCATCTTTAGAATACAATGTCTTGTTAGCTATTGTTAATTGGCCAGTCTTTGGTAAAAGGGATTATTATATCAATTCTCAACAATATCAGAGGTCACTTTAAAAAATCCCAAGCAAAAAATAATCTTCTGAAATTCAACTTTCCCGAAAGGGATGAAGGTCAGAGCAGCCCAGGAGAAAAGCTGAGTTGTGAGTAGAAGCTGGGAAGAGGAATCATGGATGGTACTGAAGCATCAGTGCTAAGTGGCATGAATGATCTGTTTTCAGAGTAGTGAATACTTAATACTTGAGCTTATCCAGATACTTCTTTCCTAATTTGGCTTGGGTCAATACCACCCTCAACAAAGGCATGAAAACTGACATGAAGGACACTGAGCATTGTTACCATTATTACTGAAAATCTACTAATCTATTAAACCTAATCTATTAAAAGTAGAACACTGCCAGTCCCACTAGCTTAGAGCAGCAGCCAGCCCAACAGATCACATCCCAGAATCACAACTGCTCCTCAAGTCCCACATGACAAATTCTGTATTCCTTCACTTTTGGCAGAAGCTGGTTTCACAACATCCCTATTTCTCTTGAATTGGGATTCAAGTATATTGGGAGCTTGAAAGGAAAGCCAGAAATAGTGGTGTTCCTCCTTGGCAGTTAGCCTGATCTGAAAAAAAGTAGTAAACTACATTCAAATCAGCAAGACATTTATCACATGTCACAGTATACAGTTTTTAAATCAGGTATCCTGTTGTACCAAGGGTGGACCAAGCCTTCCTACCAGAAAAGATAAATCTTCCCCCAGGGACACAGCCAGAGTGTCAAACTTGTCCCTTCACCAACCCAGAGCCCCCTAATCAACACCCAGATTCCTCAGACTGGGCAAGAGGAGCTTGAGTACCCACAAATACAAATCACAAGAGTCATGAAGCTTCTAGAGAATCCAGGTACAAACTGAGTCTACAAAGCATCTCAACTGGGTCACACAGAAAAGAAGAAAGGAGGCCAGAAATGTTCCCTTGTAGCTGAACGGATCAGTGATCACAACAGACCTCAGGAAGCAAGAACTCTGAGTTCAGCAGTCTGATCCAAAGCAGGAGAGGAACCAGCATTTGATCAGGTCTCCCATCATCTCAGTGTCCTGTGCATGAACAGGGGCAGAAATCTGGACTGAGAGGAACTTTGTATACAAAAACTTCACCCCTCCACGGAGTTAGAAACTATTTCAGTAGAGGTCATGAGAATCTTCTTGTTACCTAAATAGTTAACTCACTTCTTGTGCTTGGTACTCAAAATGGTGGCAAAGGAGTTTTCCTCAACCCTAAATCAAGGTTTTAGGCACAGCCTTTATGTTTTCTGAACACCTTTACCAGCCTCTAGACCTCTGCATTTGAATAACCTTCATCATAATATGTCTTGTGCATGAGGCACAATCATCTTTAATTTTAATCTGATTGAAATTAATTTTAAGACAATTTTAAAAGAAAGAGGAAACTTGCTAAAGCGCTTGATAATATTTAATTTGCAAAGAATTAACTTAATTCATCTCGAGAAATATTTCACGCTCAGTTTTTTATGCTAGGTTATTGTTGGGTTTTTCCTCTTTTGGGGGGAGGGAGGAAGGGGAAAGCTACAAGAATAAAAAGAAGCTTCATGATCATAAGTATGTCAAGAATTCCCCATGAAATAATAACATCTGGGGAGTTCCAGCTGAAAAATAATTGTGATATTTGTTCATTGAGGATACAATGGCTGAGTTTAAGAATTAAATATGACAAGGAGTTATGTTATACTGTTTCCTTTAAAAACCCCAAAATAATAGTAACAAAAATTGCCAAGAAGGATAAAATTATTTTACTTTTCATATAAAAAGGATGATATGTAAATTCACTAATTGGAGAATTCATTTTGCATGGTTTAGCTCTACAGGACATTCCTGTTTGAAATAACAAATGTTCAAGCACCTAATTACAAATGTTGCTATAAATAAAGTACTTTGGGCAACTATTTTAATCATTATGCTAAATAACTACAGTAATCATTATACTTTGAACATGCTGAAATACGGCAAGTGCTCAGATTCAGTACCCTTGCATTTTTATTCTGCATGTGGAATGAAGTGCTAACAAATATTTAACTTAGCGAATCACATTCAGTTATGATTTTTTTCTTCCACTGACATATTCAATCCCTGATTCATTTCAAGTCATACTTATTCCACACCGAGCTTCTGACAATAATATCATTATACTGACAGCTCCTATCAATTATTTCTTTTTAGAGCTGTTAATCTTTGTGCTGTAAACATCATCAATAATCGCATAGGAAAAAAAACCTATGAAAACTCTGATAACCATTATCTCTCAGTTCTGTTTTCTTCTTTCCATCACAATTGCTACACAGACAATAACTTCAGCACAAAGTGCAAGCAATGTTTGAAGTGAAGCCCTGCCGCCTCTGCAATTCATATTAAATTTTTGTAGCTGCTTCATCCTTCCCCACCCTCTGGATTTCTCATTTCTGTGCTGAATCCCACTTTGACTTCTAGATAAGGTTAGCAACTAAACAGTAACAAAAATAACAAAAGCATGTGTTCTGTCACTTGAAAAAGCATTAATCAGGAAATCCATGAGTGACTGACAGTCATAATTCATACAGCTCCTGTGGGCCTGCACCTGATGGGGACTAGGCTGCTCTGGGGCCATGAACTTCCCTGGACCCTGCCCTACCATGTTTGCACACATTTCATGCCTTGGAATAGAATTTGAGTTTCTGTGTGGAAACACAAAGGATTAGAGGATGTTGGAAATAGAGAGGTGTGGCTTTCTCTCTGAAAAGCCACAGGGGAGGGGACCAAGTGCTGCAGCAGCAAGTGGAACACCCATGGCAGAGCAAGGGCAACAACCCCAGCACTGCCTGAACACTGAGGGCTGGCACAGCACCGTGTCAGGGCCAGGGAAGGTCTGCACATCCCACTCTTGCAGAGTACCTTACAACAGGTGTCTGCATGAAAACAAAGAAAGAAAGGTATGAAGCCCCAGATCTGCTGGAACAAGTACAGCAAGAGGATGGCAGAACACAGGAAGAAAGCTGTAGGAGACTGACTGTTCCACAGCTGCAGCAAAATTAGAGTGCAACATCCTGTGACCATCTGATGCAATACATTAATTTAAAATTAGCACTCTTATGGAAAAATAATGGAAAAGTTGTTTGGGGAGTTTTCTAAACAGCTAAGACTGAAGCATGATAGTTTCAAAAAAGGATACTGATTTGTGAAACCTATCCTTGGATCAGTCTACTACACACTCAGGGTTCACCTGGGCATTGCTGTTTCATCCAAATCAAGTCACAAAATAACACCTTTTTTATCTTCTTGACATTCAGTAAGTCACTTCCCACTTGGGCCTAATGGGACTCTGGAGCACGAGGTGGAGCCCACTTGAAACTCAGATAAAACCAAATACTCCTTGAAAATGTGGTTTCAGAATAGGAAAAAATATCCCTCAGTACTGTTTCTTCTAGATAAGAATTACTCTTGCACTTGGTTCATTTCTATAGCTTTGTTAGGCTATCAAAGTGACACTGATTTCATATAAATACCTATATATCACACTCATCTTTTTTAAAAGATCCTAGAAGAACAGCAATTCCATATTCCACATCCTTCTTATCTACAAGAACCTGTCTGCCAAACAGCTACTATTAAAACAAAAAGCACCAATCTTACACAATTTTGACACTATCCAAGTAATTTGCTCGTGTTACATTGTCTCCCCTTAGTTGGTTTTGCATGCCTTTAAAGGAACCCATAACAAATTTTGCTCTCCTTAGCTTGGTTTGCTCACTGTTAAAAGAAGTTAGAGAGATTCACCAAAGCAATAATTATCTCTGATGACAAAAAAAAAAGGGAAAATAAGAATAATCACCTCCAGAGACTTATTTTGCTGCCCAAGTGGCCTATCTGCTGTGTAGTCTTTGATGAGTCTACTACCACAGTCAATACCAGGCAGCCCTTTAACATGGTGTTTGAATGTCAGACACTATTTAGAACATGGAAAAGCAGGGATGGCTCCAGCTTGTTTCTTTTTGGTTTGCTATGCAGCACACAGTCTCCACTGACTAAGGTGATAAAACTATAAAACATCGTGACAAATTGACTGAATTTTACAAGCTTTCCCAAAGTGCTTTTTCATATTGTTTAAAGCTTTCCAGGGAAAACATGTTGGCAGTATTAGCTGGGCAAGGTACTGACATGCACAGCATTAAAAGGGAGATAATACAGTGCTCTCTGTGCTAAAAAAAGCGTTATTCTCCCAGCCTGTAAGCAATCTGCTTCTCTGTGTGTCTTGGATGGCTCCAACGGAGGAGAGTAGCTGCAAGCTGCTCTAAATAGGAGCAAGCAGAAGCATGTGTGATAAACAGCTACTCCTCACAGTTTTCTTCCCTCTGGTATTTCAATTCTTTCACAACCTCACAGAAGACAAGCACTTTGACATGGTCCTATTCAGGGCATGTTTGGTTTATATTCCTTCTTCAGGCTCTGCACAGCACCTTGTGGTGTTTGATTACCTTCTGCACCAACAAGTGAATTTCTAGCAGCAAAGCATTTCTTCGTTCTTTCTTGAGCATGGTAGAGCCCTCCAGATGTCTCTTAAGATTCCTGAAGTTACAAAGGGAAGGACAACTTAAAAAAATATGTGAATGGGATAACACATTTCTGCAAATTTGGTGACAACATAAGAAGCAGCTGTATAGGTGGCAGGCTCAGAACATCATTCCAAGAGGCTGCAATGCTGTAGCTGGGTGAAACACAAGTGTAAATTGTCTGCTTGTATTCATGCTGTCCTTCACATTGAGATAATACTTGAAACCAAGATATAAAATAAAAATAGACAGAATCATGTTCTTTACTGCACTTTTTCTAAACATTGCTATATATTTCAGCTGTTGAAATACATGCTTGGAAGTCCAAATGATGAGCCAAATATGCATCCTCACTCATACTCCAACACTCAATCTAAAGCTTTTTTCTGAACCACTCAGATGTTCACCGTCTCAGCAACACCACCAAACCAAAATCCTCCTCCAGTCTGGCAATACTTTGGCCTATACAGTTTAGAACACCATTTGCTTTGTGGCATTTTTCAGCTAATTCAATCTACCATTGCTTTTTCTCACGGCAACAGTTATAGAAGGTATAGATAGCAAAGCATTAAGTAACTGTTTGGCAAAAGCATGCTTTGTATCTTGGATGAATAAAAATGTGATTATATTATGCCCAAGAGTTACAGACAACTGATTTTTTTTTCTTTTGACTTCACTATTATCTGAGAAATATTTTAAATCCTTGACCTGCTAAAAATACCTTCCAAATGAAGTTGGCAATAAATCTGCTTTCTTTTTTTTTTATCACCAGTTTGTTCATGAACAAGCTGATCATTCTTCCAGGTAGAAATTATTTTCTGCTACCCATACTCTTACTATCTCACCTGTTTGCTTCTCTCCACACCAGGGGTCATGAAAGGATTGGTACAGAAGAGAGTAAGAACAGGGTGAACTTGTTCCCTATTTCAACCTCCTATTCTAAGCTCAGGAAGCCACAGTTTTCAGACATAGGACCTGGATATGGTTTCTGTGCATTTAATTAACCTCAGTACTTTTCTCTCTCATTAACTTTTCAAAACTTCCCTGTATCTATGGAAAACCTTACCTCCGCAGCAATCTGGAGCAAGAACAGCCACATTCTCTCATGTATTTCAAATTTATCACCTACTACTTTCACCTGGTGAATGTGATTGTATTAGAAGAAACAGTGAGCAGATAATCCACCTCCATCTTAGTCAAGGTTTTAGAGATTTCTATCATATTCTTCTACAGCTGTCTCTTTTCTGGAGAAACTCCTTCAAATTATTTGTAATTGGATTCAAAAAGTGTTGGTGTCATGGAGAGAAGACAACATGCTATTTTATTTCACCATCTGAAAAAACAAAACTGAAAAAAATGTAAATGTTTCTAGATAACATAAGCGCAACTGTCCACTAGATAAATGGGCACACTGAGGTGGGAAAATTAATTTTGTTTACTTCCTATTTAGAACCAGACTTGTATTAGGCAAAAAGCGTTAGGCATGTTATCTTAATAACCTGCTTGACAACCTGTTTCCAGTGAGCAGTATGGTTCCCACTTTGACTAGAAGATTCTCAAAGAGGACTCCCAAATGCCAGAGAACAAATAACGCTCTCAGCCAGTGATCAGGCAACAATAAGCAGAGAGAAAATTTGGCTAGGCTAGCATGGTGGTATGGAGCACTTCAAAATTTCTGGAAAGACGACCCTAGGTCAGCTCTTAAGAGTTGATATATGCTTTCCTTCTTATGCACCCTAATATAAATAAGGTATAGACGTGTGCATCTATATGGCTATGCAAAAACAAATACGTCTTCCTGCAGAAAGGAATTCTTGGTGAACGGTTACTCTAAGTGTCTCATGTCTGTTTTGAATTTGCTATTTACATCTTTAAACTGACTTCACCATAGGGCTAGAGGTTCTTTGCTTCCTTCCCCCATCACCAAAACAGAAAAATATTTGCAAGAAATCAAGAATGTAAGTGCCTTTAGAAAATATAAATACACTCTAAGTGGAATCATCTACTAGTAGCATGGAAATTACATGTCTGAGAGGGAAAACAAGCACCTAATGCAAAACATAATAAATGTTCGTCTAGAAAAAGCATATGAATATTTGATGCTTGAATCTATTCCTTTTTAAACTACCTCCAAAACACTATTTACTTGGGCACGCTAAAATTTCTGAGATCCTTTTTCAAGTCCGGGTTAGCCCTTGCTGGAGAGAGAGATTTGTCATGTCCTTCGTTGTCCCTGCCCACTGCGGGGAGGTTGGGCTAGGTGAGTTTGGAAGTCCCTCCCAGTCCAAACTCGTTTCTGGTTCTGTAACTGTTGAATGCAGTGTTGTCAAAGGCACTGAAATAGAGGATTTATGCAAACCAAATCACGATCTCCATGTTCCAGACAAAGCTAACCTGGCCTGTGTTCTATACTCTTACATTTTCCATTCCCTAATTATTTTTGTTTTCTAGCAATACTCATTGAAGTATAACACAAAAGACAAGTTGAAGAGCCTATCATAGGTATGCTCACTAGTTGACAAATACACTGCTCTTACAGGAAATTTGTCTTCTAAATTTGTTCATTCCCAATACCAAATGTTTACTAATAAAGCCTTTGGGAAGCATGTGTCTTTGTTTTAAATAATGAAAATATACGTTCCTAAATCTCAGAAGGAATGAACAAATTAAGGAAACAACTAGTTAAGCATCTCTCATCTCCATCAAAAACTGTGTGCTACAAATTAACATCTGCAGAAAGAGAATGCCCCCTTCTTTCTCACTACGCAGTTCCCATTGCAGGATCTGCAGGGCTTGAAAATAGTGTGTTACCATGAACTTCTCAGTGTCATTAAATATGATACTAAAAATTAAAAGATGCCTCTGTACTTTGTGAATATAACTGAAGAAATTATGAATATTTTTCTTCAAATAGGACCTTAGGGTGCAAATTCAGCTCAGCTGTAAGTGCATTTAAGTGTATGGAATAATTCCAAGAATAAATTTGTCCCACTATCCAGAAGGGTGCTTGCTTTTGAATTAGGAGAATTGAGTGCACTCATCCTATCCACAGATCCATTAGCAGTAGTTATGATAGGCATAAGCAAAATCTATTATTAGCACATTTACTCAGCAGTTTTTCACCTGCAGAATCAGTAGCCATGATCTTAAAACTACTAAAAGAACACTGAAGCCTAATGAAGAAAATAAGACCCATTCTTAATTTCAATTTCAAAAAGGTGATACATATGCAGGGTTAAAGAGGGGGATCTCAGAACATGCTAAAATTTAAGAAAATCTCACTAAAACAGTTTATTTCATCAAAGCCAATTCCATATTTCATAATAATAAAAAGGAGAAGCTTCCCTGCTGGATCTATGTAAAATTCTCTGTGCCACAGTGCCAAGTGGTGGCCAGGCACTAAAGCAGAATTAACCAATTAGCAAAGTGCTCCATCTGGTACAGCCTGCACTTGCTGTGTCTCCACACCTCATGTTACCATGACAGAAACTTCTAAAGGGACATCTTTAGCAAGAAAGCATCTCACTCTCTGAAACATCTTTCTTTTAATCTTTTCTACACTCAAAAACCAAACATGGTCACTTTACAGGAAGCCAGAGCATTCAGAGTTGGCCCATTCCCACCATGAAAGGGCTTTTTTATATAGGTTTTGCTATAAGTCAATTCAAATGTTCTTCAACTCTGAGAAGTAGAATACAATCATATATCCCTTTGAGAAATACAGTGGATCAAGACAAATGGTTTTAAAGTATTGAAGACAACAGAAACCAAGAGACTTTAACATAAATACATCCAATTTCCCATACTCCAGATTTCACTAATTATTTGTTGCAAGAAACCAACAGAAGATTCCAGCCTAACAGCTCTGGATAACAAACTCTTGTCCTCAAAAGGCGGCAGGAGCACAAGCTTCCTGCAGTGCCAGTTTTGCACTGCTGTCAGCTTAGAAAAGTGTCCTTATTTTTGAAAAAGTAGATTTCATATTGACACTGACTTTTGTCATTGCTGAAATTTCTAAGCTGCCTATTAATTAATAGAGACAAGCCAGTAACACAGATAAAAAATCTAGGGGAGATTGGACTGCTGGCCAAACAACAAGGTTTCACAACAGCTCTGACTCATGCAGAACCTGAAATGGAAGCCTGGAGATTAAAAACCTCAATGCCTGCCTCATCTCTTAAACCACCTATCTCCCTCCCAGTTTGCATAATGTGAAACAGAACTCAGAATTAAGCATTCGTGTCTCTTCTGCAAGAACAACAAGCCTATAAATCAAAGTCTCTTCACTGTGTCTGCAATTTGCAACATCTCAGTAGTCTCATCCCCTGTAAGGACGTGATATTGAGGCCCTGCCCAGAGTTTGTGCTGTGGAGCTGACAGGATCACTGCAGTGCAGCTCTGGGGAGGACTGGGAATGTGCTCAGGTCAAAGGAGCCCTGCAAAGGAAGGCACGTCCCTCCTTGCACTGAATGTGGACTTAGGCAAACTGGGTCCCCCATTCTTAAGATCAGAAACACAGCCCAGGCTGATCTGTCAAACTTGTATCTGTTTCTTTCCTTACTATCATCATTATACAGTCTGCTTTTTCAAAACTAAATTAGCATGAACTCAGTGGAGCAAAGCTTCTGCTACTGTGGTTTAGGTAAATTATTGCTACAAATGCCAATGAAATTCCTAAGACCAATTAGCTCAGTCATGACAAGATACTGAATTATTTTCATTACTGTATATTAAAATATATAGAAAAAGGTTATTTATTAGCATAAAAATAACTTTAAATATAAGATTTTCAAGCATAAATTGATTTGGCATTCGAATTAAGTAAATATAAACAGAGACACAGTATTTTCTTTTTATGACAGAACAGCATTTCTACCGTGTTAAGTTTGTACATCTTGCTTATAAAATTTAACAATGACAAAGATTTCCCGACTCAAAATCAGAAATACTAGGAAATAACACACTTGCAATGTTGTGGATATAAATTGTTCACCAGAAACTTTTTTTTTTGAAACTACAGTTTTGTATATGTACACATCTGTGAATGACAGACATTACATTTAGGAGGTTGGAAGAGCTGTTTCCTGTGGGTTTGTTGGAATAACCTTCTGTGAGGAAAAAGAAATGAGAAACAAACAAAAAACAAAAAATGAAATTGGGAAACTCATTTAATACCTATGTCTTGAAAAAAAATTTTGGTGATTGAGAAGGTTTTTGAGATGCCTAGAAACAGATGTTGTTTGTCCTAATGACTGGAGGACTTTGCTGGGTCATAGGAAGATCTACAACCTCCTCCATTTTCTCAGGACACATTCACACACACACACAAATCAAATCCACCTTTTGATCTGAGTCCCATTTCCAAGGGTGCTGTCTGATTACTGACAGCCAGCATGGTCAGGGGTGAGCTTGTCTCTTAGAAACTTCACCAAGGAAAAAGAAATAAGGGTTTGGACAATCATCTTGAAAGGGGAATGTGAAATTTTCTGCAGAATCTTACATTTTCTCTAAAAAATATTTTTAATCTTAGCACATTCTAGACAAAACCAAGGATATTATTTTAGAGGATGTACCCAAGACATTAACAGCATAACTGTACTTACTCTTATTATACTTATACTTACTCTTTCTAAAAGTTTTATTGTTTTCTGACATATTATATAAATTTTATTTCTTTTGTTGCCATTGTTTTTTCTTTGCCAACACTTCTGCAGAAGCGGCAGAAGTAAAATGTTATAATAACTGCAAATAAAGCTTAGAGTTCAGTGCAAATTACCAGATTCAGTAAAACACAGATGCAATCCAAAGACAGATAAAGAGTTGGGATTACATCTGCTGTGATTTGCCAGATGAATTTATAGTAACCACTGATAAAAGAAAAAGAGTTGTTGGGGAAAGGAATAGATTTAAATCAAAGCCAAAAAGTAGGTCAGTTACGACTTTAGGTATGAAAGTATGGAAAATGACAGGAGTCCAGCACTGTGCTCCCAGAGCAGGCTCTCTCCATGTGAGACAGGGCTCTGCAGGGGCAGTGCTGGTCACTGGCCCCAGGGAGAGCTTGGTGCTGGGGCAGAGCAGAACGGCAGCACCGCGACTGTGGCTGAGCTCCGAGCTCTCCTCTGCCAGCACAGCACGCACACAGAGCCTTGTCTGTTCCAATCAGGAGAAGAAACATATACCACAGCACCTTAAAACCCATCTTTATTGGAGATACAACATTGGTCTCTTCTTTATTAAGGAAAAAAAAGGTAAAAAAGACAATGCTCACGGAACAGAATGAGGAACAGATGAAGAGCAACAACCCATGAAACTGCTGGTAGCTGGCAAACAGAAAGGGGACTTTCACTGCTATGTACAAAATGTGGGTTTTAGGATGATTTCACCATTCAACCAGAAAGTCTGATTTTTTGCCATAAGCATAGGAATATTGCACCCCTGAGTAACCCTGAAGAAATGGGGAATTGTCTCTACTCAAAAAAAGCTGTAGTTACTTTGGGTTTTTAAAGCATTGAGACTACTTGCATTTTTCTAGTGTGCATACAATGCTTCATTTTATAAGATACCAATGACACACTTGAGAGAAAGGGAAAAAAAGTCATGGTATTGTTATGAAACAATAAAATGTGCTTTTAAAAAACACACACACACACAAAAACCAAGTAACAACAACACATGCACAAGAACATTTCCTATCAAGTTACACTAAACCCTTTTCAAGGAGGCCTGGAAAAATGACACCCAAATATTTTTGTTTATTTTCAAACAGCATGAATATACTATCTACATCCTAAAGGCAAATTATTTGTTAGATACATTTAATAAATTTAAAGACTATTTAGTAAATTAAAGTAACTCAAATAATATTTAGAGGTACTTTAATGACCTTACTGTGAGTTGCATATTGCTCTACAAATAGTGCCTTTGACAAGTTAGGCTGTGCTTCCATCACACAGACATTTATCCTTTACCTGAAGACACACAGAAAAATGCATATGTAAATAGAAATGTCATATGGAGGGCAGACATATGACCATCTGGAGGTAAATTGGGGCTACCTGGTCATAAGTCTTATAATAAAAACATATCCTCTAAGACACTGTCAAAACAATAACACTTTGTAAACATACAGAGACTGCAGCAATGCAAATTGTATTTGGCAGGATTGCCTCAAGGTTTGTTCACCAACACTGCTGTGTTTCTGAACCAGCCTTGACAGAACCCTGAAGTTTCAGCCACAGTAAGGGGCATTTGAATGAAAAATGAAAGCGTTAAGTCAGTTGTGAGAAGCTGCTCTGGAAACATGCCTGCCTGATACACTGGTGCTCAGCCAACAAACCAGGCAAACAAAGGGAGAAAGAGAGGCAAGTGACCAAAACTAAAAACTTTTTGCTGAGAAGTTAATTTAACTGAATCAGAACCTTTAACAGGAAAATAGCAGTGACACCAAAACTCAGTGGAAGGGCACCTATCAGTGCCCATCTATCTCACTAGGCAGGGGGCTGGAGCATACAAACCATCTCTGCAAAATCTGACAGCATTCTCCAAAACCTTGACATCTCGTAAAATTCTCCCCGAAATCAAGAGGGCAGAGGAAGAAGGAAAGATTTATTGGTTGTTTACCCCATTTTCTGCCTTATGCATGCTCCTGTTTCAATTTTGCAGAGAAAGTAAGTTCAACAAGGAAGAGAGAGCAGAGCTTAATCCCTGTTTAGCTTTAAATCTGTGCTTCCAAAAATTCACAGAACTCCAAATATTATTTTTCCATTAATACAGGTTTTCAGACTCAGCTTCTAAATAATGAATACATTGTTAGAATGATTACTATCTGTGGCTGTATAAACTTACTTGTTTTAGAAAAAGCCCTGAACGATCACTGAATACTTGCTCCATTCTTGCATAATTCTGTAATTTCTGCAATATCCAATAAGGCCTCATTAAACCCAAGTCCTCAATGAAATAAAAAATAATAACTTGAAAAGAAATTAAGGTCCTTAAGGTTATGCTGTATGCTAAGGGAGACATTCCTGCATGTGTGGGAGACACCCACACTTCCTAGGAGAATTAAATTCAAATTCCCACTTTTCTTATTCGGAAGTGGAACATAAATACAAGAAACAACTGAGCATAATAAGCTTAAGAAATAAGAAAACAACCCGAATCATCTGAATCCAGGAACTGAGTCTATTTCTACAGCCACATTTCATTAAACTTACAAGTAACAGAAATTACGGCTGTAATAAGCTCTTTGGGTAACAAGGAAGGCTCAATCGTTTTGGTTTTTTGGAGGGGAGGATGTTTGCTTTCCCTCATTAAACTAACTTGATTTTGTTCATAGGTATTTTTACATTACTGAAGTTCCTTGGCAAAACCATTTGAAATACAGTGTCTTTCCATCAACTTCAATACTGTTTGGAATAATCTGTTTGCAAGAACTACGATGGCATACAAATATTCCATGGAGAACAAGAGGTAACCTTGTTGTGCTTTATATTCAGCACAAAGCATACATTTATTAAATCTCTGTGACCATGATAGATTTCAACCCCAGCATCCTGCCTTTGCCTCATGAATGAATCTCCATCTATAGTCCCTGAGGTCTGTAGTCACCTTAACAGATCCAGCTGGCAATACTAACTTTAAAGATTTCAAAAGAAAATTCTCCTTTCTCTCTTTGAGCCAAGATATTTTACATATCCAAACTTTACTTCACAGCAGATATGCCGATAACTACAAGCAACCCTAAATTATCACATCAGTCATTGCCTTCACAAATCGAGTAAGCAACAACAGCATTTCTAACAGTAGAGATTTAAACATGAAAAAGTATCTTTTGACAAGACCCAAGATGAAAATGCACGTGCAAATAAAAAATGTAATTCCTGAACTTTAAAACCCATAATTCATTGTCTATAAAAGCTTGAAGCTCACCTTACACTCAAATTCCCAAAATCCTCACACCTAAACCTTGACAAGTCTGGTTTGAAAACCTGAGCCCTCTACTAGAATGACCACCAAAAAAGAAATGAGTAACAGTGTTAGATTCATGAAATTTCACTTTTAAGACCTGTTTTAGGTGCTTCTATGTCAGATAGCTGTTCTCATTCACAGAGAGGAGAATAAGGGAAAGGTCACATTCCTGTCTTCTAATTTATTAGCGCTATACAAATAAATATTTGAAAAGAGTATGAATATTAGATTGCCTAAGCAACACTGGTGCCTTGGGCTTTTTACTACTGAATATATTAGGTTTGAACTTTCAAAATCATTTGAAGAAAGGAGGTGAAATCACAAACGTCTTGGGAATATACAAAGGCAGAGGAGAGAAAATTAGACAGCAAGGGACCTTAAAGCATAAGAAAATCCTTCATTTTTGGCAGTTGATGTGTATTGCATGCATTAATATGCAACAGTCCCCAGAAACACTAGCTGATGTTACAATCACCTCATTTTAAGTACTGTTTATAGTAGGGAACAGTCCTGGCTCAGACAACTTAGTGTCTCAATAGGCAAAACAAATTATCTCCATTTATAGAACTGCATGTCACCCAGAGTCAGAAATAGCACTGCATTAGCACCGAGCTCATAAAAGCAAGGGGAGAATCACAGCTTGTGTTAACCACATGGTGTACATATTAAATGGCTTACAATAATTAGTGGTTAAGATTTCTTTTAAATAAATAAAATAAAATGCACCATATAATGTGAATAAATTTCAATAAATCAAACACACCAGAGAATGTGGCCAGTTCTACAAGAGTTTATTGCATGCTAACCTGGTATATTGGTGCATGGCTTTTCAGAACAGCATGTCAGTATTGTTCAGAATACAGAACAGGTGTATCCATGGATAGAACATGGACTGGTATCTCTCCCAGAATTTCAGAGGAATTTTCTTTCTATGGCACATGAACTCAGTTGTCCACTTGCAAATAAAGGTTCTTTAGTTCAATTTTTTGAGGCAGGAGAAGGGGACAAGAAGAGGAAGACAGAAAATAATATTAAGTAATTTTAGAACAGGAACTGGCCTTCTCAAGCCCTCAGCCTGTGTGTCTTATCTGTATTCTGTACTACATTTTATGACCTGAATTATAAACCATTAGTATTCACATGTGCACAGCATTTATTGCAAGCTAAACTATTTCTTTAAAATAAGATAATTAAAATTAGTTGTGGTGGGCATGAAATGCCTAAGAAATCTTTCTAAAAATGTTCCCAGAGCTTGCCCTTGGATACAAACTCATGACTCCACTAAAGCACCCTGACTACACAAAGAATTAAAATGCTTTTCTAATTTTCTGACAGCAGAGGCTATTGAATTAAAGTGACTCATTATTAGCGTTTACCCTTTTGAAGTTATTTCTCATTTATTTTGAGTACTCCAAGGGAAAGCATGTTCAACTAGCCAGAGGTGAGTCTTTCAATAAACTACATGGCTTCTAAAGCAGACTAGCAGAGTTTGGTAACAGCTACATGGACTCATTCAGTATTTCAGTTGGTGCAGTGAGATACTGGGGGATTTTCATTCCCTGGGGAACAAATGCAGCCTCTGAAATGACCGGATGGCCTTTCACAATCCCATCGCCTGATGTGACACTGCACAGTTCCTGCTGTAGCCTTGGTCTCATGCAGAATAGCTGCCAGCACTGAACACAAGCCTGAGTGAGACGTGTGAGCAAAACTTGGAGGAAGTTGCACAGAGCATCATCTGAAATGTGCCCAGCAACTGAGCCAATGTTGATGATTCCTCAGCAAAAAATGCAATTATGGATTTTTGAAGAAAAGCAAGTGGCTACCAGACTACCTAATGGTTAGCGGGTCATAACCTTTTCTTCAAGGATGCATCATTAATGAAGATGTGTAACAAGAAGCACAACAAGGCAGAAATCCAACCACAGCCTAGGAGGTTTTCAGAAATCACAGAACAAGCTTTTATAGCCCCAACATAACGAAAATATACCACGGCCTCTTTCAGTAACTGTCATCAGCAAAGGCTCAAGTGGCCCACTTTGAACCAGGGGGAATTTAGACACTAGCATTATAGAAAGTAAGCTCAGACATTGACTTCTTTTAAAACAGTTCAATTACTTTCCTCTGGTGCTGAATTCCTGACATAAAGGAAAAAATACTGTTCCACTGTAATTGGTAAGGATAACCATCAGCAAAGCACAGTTATTGGGAGAAAGACCTTTGCTTTCAAATACTGAACTCAGCAACACAATGTTTAGAGAAAATATTTTGATCATGTAATGTCTCATTTTAAAAGGCTATTTATACAGCTTACCTCTGAATACATTTTCTTACATAAAGAACAACATGCCAGAGCCCACTGCCTTAGAACTATCACTACAGGACAAAGTTTCTTTTCAAACCCTTTAAAGTTCTTGAAGCACGTAGCACCAATGACAATTATTTCTTCACTATAAAACTCTGTGTGATTAGGCAAACATTGTAGTGCACACTGGATGACAAACAGCCTGTTTCAGGCCTCATGACATAGGGAGAGTGGGGAAGAGCACATAATCTACTTCATTACGTCAATGCTCCCCAAAATATTCCATGGATGTCTCTGGTGATTGCAAACACAAACAAATCTGAGCAAGAACAGTGATGGCATATGCCTGTGGAACTTGAGACCACAAAGCTCCCCATCAGTAATACATCTGCCTAGCACCACACTTAGGAATTCTTCTTTGATGAAAGAAAAAAGAGATGGAGCTGCTCAAGCATGAGCCCAAATATTCATGAGGTCTTAAAAGTACTCAAATATTCCTGAATGGTCAGTAATATTGCAGACTGCTAACAGGTTTAAATAATCAATACAGACACCTGCCACTAGTTCATTAACCAGAAGGAATCAGTGAGAACATGAGATCTTAAATAGCATTTCACATACGGAGGGAGGCCTTAGCCAGTCTGTAAAGGGTAAAGGAATTCTGAGGACTCCAGGGAACATCAGATGAGAATTGCCTTGGAGTTGTCAAAAAACTCAGCAGTGAACATTTTTGATAGGGCAGCATATGGTTAAGTGTAACAAGAGCTGATTTTGAGCTTTCACATATTATTCATGTGAAAGTAGATTTCACTTTGTTTTCCTGGGAGATTGTTTCCATCAATAAAACTGATGCACTCTCCTCCAGTCTTGAATAACCCAAGAGGTATGTGCAAATATATAACCCCACCTCCAGAGCTCAGCAACAGAGACTTCCATTTATTAAATTAGTTGAGATATATCAAAAATAAACATGGTAAGTGTAAATCTAAAATGCAAAAAAGTGAGAAAGAAAAGTTTCATGGATAGTATTTACAATTACTATGAATATTGAATTAGAGAAATCATAAGCTATGAAATAATTTAGCAAAATACTCTGCAAGCTCATTTTTCATTTAAGTTCATTAGAACTTAATAATACTAAATTATGTGAAAATTCACAGTAAATATCTACACATATAATTTTATAACCTTCCACACTCCTGAGATAATTAAAAAATGACAATTTAGCTTTATGACAAACAGTCTAGCAATAGTCATTGATGAACAGCTTCTAAGAAGTTCTTTGAAAGTATTAGTGTTTATAAATTGAATGGATATACCCTATGGGGTTTACAGCATGTAGAAAAGTTCATTATTTTGGGACTCCTGCTAGTATTCTAAGTAATGACAAAATATTATATAAATTTTAAAAGCAGGAAAAATGTTGAGTAAATGTTCAGAATATGAAATGAAGGTAATTCGTATTGTCATTATAGTTAAAAGAATAGAACAAGTACCAATGAAAAGTTTCAGCTGAGATTATGAGACTGAAATTGATGACTAGCAGGTGGTCATAAAGTAGGATCATGCAATATCTCATATATGCTAGGATAAAAAGAACATAAAATATGTATAATTTGACAGCCATAACTCAATAAATTCTCTCCTACAGTTCTGCTTTTTAGTAAAAGATCTTGCTCAGGAAGAATCTTGACTCTGATCTTAGTTACACATTTACATAAATACCTTCTTAGTGGGGGGAACTTTTCTTATTTCTGTTAAAAATAATGAAAGACATTGATGAAAAAAAATTCAAAATATGCCAAGAAATAGGCAGTAGAGAGAAAAGCACTGGTATAATAAAAGAACTTGCTTTAGATATTCTCACTTAAGATTTGATATGACTGGATAAAAAAAGCTTAGAGAGAGTCTAAGGATCACTGGGAAGAAACTAAGCAGTTCTGAACTTGACAAGCACTATGATAGAAAATGTCAATGGAATTTGGAGTAAACCATCCATCTAGGAATAGTTTTGGGTTGGTGACATCATCAGGTGGTTGTTCCCCACTGGTGAGAATGATGAGAGTTGGTGCTGTTCAGATATTTGAGCTGTAACCCTGAGTTAACACTGAGGGAAGAGCTGTAATGTCATCGACAGTGCAGAGCAAGGCAGGAATTTCCACTTGGAGCCATCCTCCTGCCAGGCCCATTTAAGTTGCATCAGCACCTCTTGGGCACGCAGGCTCTGTACAAGAGACAAGATTTGTGCCTTAGCTGAATAACTCCTGCCTGTTTTCAGTAGATTCTTCAGATACAGATTCGACCAAGCAGATAGTGAAAAACTGAGAGGCTTCTTTCAGGACAACATTGCAAAGACAGTGTATTTGAACTACAAAACTGAACACATTTTAAGCTGATTTGCACTTTAAATACCTCTCAAGATAGGAAAAAAAAAGGTGCTTTGATTCTTGTACAGCATTGTAAAAGTTTTTTGAAAAAGCTGCTTTCTGTCAATGTGAGAAAGGTCTTTGGCAAGACTTTCTTCCCTCCACATCCTAGATTTTCTTCCCTGATAATGTCAAGGACTGTTCCCTCATATGAATAAGTGCCATTGCACTGGTTGATAGGTCTGACAGTGTGTAAGCTTTGGAACTTCAGACAGCAAAGATCGAGCTCGAACAGAGATTGTGCTCTCTTGTGAAGAGAGGAGGCAATAAAATCCTTTGCTAAGAAAGACAACTGGAAATTCAGTTCATTGCAATTTGATTGGAAGGAGAAGCACTTTATCTTTCTGTACAAATTACTGGCTTAGCTGAACTGTGTTTAGTTCAGATGTTAAGAGCATTGCATTAATCCTCTGAACAATTTAAAAGCCCTAAACCCTCCAGAACTGACTTCTAAGAAAGCAACCAACAATACTGATAAATAACAATATATATACATGAAGGACACTGGCTGTATTTTTGACTTAAAATTTTAGCTCAGAGCTGGTTGATATTTTTTAATCTCAGACTTATACACATAAAACATCATTTTCCTTTCCTTCCAATGAGTGAGGCTTGATTTCTTTAAGACAGGAATGAAACACAACCTCCGGGTCCTTGAGCCCTGCAGCACATCCAGTGGGACTCATTCCAGCAATCATTATTTTACACAGCTTGCAAGGCAATTTTTCTGACTATGCCTGACCTGGGGAACTGTGCTGGGACAGGGAAAGATTGTCAGGGAATACTTGGCCTCAAGATCAGGTTCTAGATGACATGTCTACATGTGTAACATGCTGCAATGTCATTTTCCCATTAGTACAATTGATGTCTACAAAAAATAGGAAAATAATATTACTTTAATATATAAGTAATTAAATAGATGCTTCCAATAAAAGTTAACACACCATTATCTATTCAGTCTTTATTAAGAATTCTGAAAAGCAAATAATTTCTCTGTTAAGTGCTGGTCCTGAGAAAGATGCAGTTCTCTTTCTCTTCTTGTCCAAATACAGAAAGTGATTTTTCCCTAAACTAATTTTTCCCTAAACAATAGTTACTATTTTAAAACATCTAATCACTATCTAAAAAAAAAAACAAACAAAAAAAACAAAAAACAAAAAACAAAACAAACAAAAAAAACCCAAAACAAAGCATCACTTCATTCAAAAAGAAAATTATCATCCAAACTCTCCAGAGACTCAAAAAAGAAAAAGACAAAGAAACTTACGAAGAATAAATTAAAGAAGAAACAAACAACTCCATCAAATTGGCACCATGTCCAAACTCACAGCATGTTATTAAATTAAATCAGTGACATTTAAATGAGTGCACCTGTATGCATACAAAAATAATTTCCTAGTTAATTAGCTCTGCAGCTATGGATGCCCTAATAGGTCAAAAGTACATTAATTATACCTAAATGAACAAAAATAATTTACAGGTGGCCACAAACCAGTAAATATATCTTAACACTTCAGGTTCTTGCACTAGGAGATAAGGTCATATATTCACTTATCATATTTTCTAGGTGTAGAAAATGTCATTGGAGGCAAGATGTCATATTATTATTGAGTGCAATTATCCAGATGGCACAGGACAGACACTTCAGATGGGATTGTCCTGGACAGAGGGAGCTGCACACTTGAGGAAATAGGTACAGCCATGTGCTTCGGACTGCAGCACACTAAGAAAGGCACAGAGGGGTCAGGAAAGAGCGCAGAGCTGGAAGAGGATGGGAGAGAGCAGCAATGGATCTGAGAAGGAATTTGAAAGTCTGATAAACACAGAGAGCTGCAGACATGGTGATAAAACCCTCAATTACTGAAAAAAAAAAAAAAAAACAAATACAAAAACAAAAAAAAACCAACAAACCCACACTTAGCAGAAAGGATGCTAAATGTTAATCAAGCATCTGTACAGCCTTGCACTTGCATTGTTAGAGGATCTCTGCAGAGCATGAGCATCTATTTGACCAAAAATATATTAGCTGAGTTCTATATTTAGAAAGTAGAATAACATGTTAAAAAACTATTGGATGTTCCAAACTTGATCAAGACTGAAATTCCATTTTTATTTAAATTTAAAGGAGGGAATTCATGTTCAAATAAAACATCTATTTAATCATTCTCCAAAACAAATCTCATTTTTAAACTTTTATTAACTGAAGAAGCAATTAACTGGAATAGGAACTTCCCCTGAAAGTCCCCGTGAAAAGTCCTGTATATTATTTCTACATTGTTTCAGTTTTATAAAAAGATGGTGACAACAAAAGTATGTGGACTCAGAGCATCCATGCACCAAAATGAGGAGCTGGAAGTGAAAGCCCCTAATATCCTGACCACCTTTGTGCTTGCAGGAGGCTTTGAACAAAAACCACCTGTAGCCAGGATCACTAATTCTTAAGTAGGAATACAGCTTAGAAAAGAGCTGTGTTGCACACAGCTTGTGTTGCTCAAATTTTCTGTAACTTCCAAAAACTGTTTAATCTCTCTACTGCAACAGACAACCTACATGAAACTGCAGAAATTACCCCCTTCATCTTCAGGAGGGAAGCAAAATAGGATAAATAGCAGAACATCTGAAGAACTAAGGAGTATTTCTCAACGGTGCAACAACAAAGAGAACTAAGAGCAATTATTTTTGCACTAATGTTTTGTTGATTCATTTTTTTTAGTAGATAAAGTACATGCACTCCTTAATTTAAAATCAGGTGTGTTATCAAGTCAACACTAGGACTGTTCAACTACTGTGAGTGGTGTTCTTCAGTATCTTTGAAATCAAGAAATTTGCTCAGACTTTGACATTCCGATAGTTCCTTTCACACTGCAAACTCATCTGCTTCTATTGCTTTACTAAGATTTTTCTCTCTGGGACTTTCTGTGTATCAACCCTATCAAGGAGGGCTGAGTGTGACAAAAGGAATCAGATGAATGTTTCAAAAAATTAGTTTGGCTGGGATGAACATAATATGGATCGCATCTTATATTACATTGTCTCAAGGTTGACTTCATGTTTTTTTCATTCAGAATAAATAAATCAAAATTAGAACAAAAAAATTCCAAACTCTCACTATCAAACCACAGACCAAATAAAGAAATTTAATTGATCAATCTAAAAACAGTGATTTCAAGGCAATGCATGGAACTGGAGTTTCTGCAAAGTATTTGGCTTTCCATTGAAAAATAGCACTAGTCAGTCAAAAGATGAAGAAATAGTCAAGCTAACAGCATTAACAAAAAAAGTTGCATAACACATTGTTGATAATCCAATTTCTAAGAGCTTTTTTAAAGAATGGAAAATAGCCACTAAAACCATTAGATTTTAATGAAGATTGTTGGCCTTGACAGAACAATCACTTTATTCTACTCTTTTCCTTTCTCTGTGCATTTTAGAAAGAAGTAACACTGAAGTACAACCGCCTGCGTATGAACTGATGTTGCAAAAGAACTGAGCAGTAGCTTTGTGACCTTCAAAACTCTTCTCTCTCAGGCCAGTGAGAAAATTGTAACAGCAGAGTATTTAATAGGTTCAGTTTTGTTAGCTGAATGTAAGGTTCTGCTTTAGAGCAGAAGAATTAGGCAGTGTCTATACTTAACTGTGGACAGCCCAAGGTCACTGGCACCTCAAAGTGCTGTCACACGCTGACATGTAAAGACTGGCAAGCACATCCCCACCCTCTGATTTTCAGCCAGTTCTGAGATGAAGATAAGCTATTTAATTACTGCAGTTTTAGGACAGAAAATGAGGACACCTATCATAACCATTAAAAAAAACCCCTTGGATAATTGTATTCTAACTCATTCCTTATATGAAAATGCTGAAAGACAATGGAATTGCCTTACAAATGGGGAAACTGCACTAAAAGTAACTGGCAACCAGTAGAATTCTCACTATGTGCTATGAGATTTTTAATACTGTAAAGTAACTGTCCTAACTATTTTCTTTACTACCCATAAAAGAGCATCTCCAGAGAGGGGTTGAAGAACTGGATCAACACCAGTCCAAGTAATGATGCACAGTCATTAGACTCCTCTCCAGCACAAAGGTTGCTCCTAAAGGGCTCCCATCCCAGAGCAGAACTGGCCCAGCACAGCAGCACTGGGCAAAGCTACTGTGCATAATGACCAAGACAGAGAGCAAGACAGCCAGAAACTATTACCTGAATACCAATGGTCTGTCAAGGACACATCACCTGCTACGTTTGCCTGAGCAGTTATTGATTTGCTGGAAACTAAACGTCTCATTTTTTTGAAAAACAGTGATTCTGCAGTTGTGGCAGATACCACACAACACAATTCTATCAAAACCAGCTTCTAGGAATGCATCCCTCATGAGTGAGCAACACAAGCAGTCCTGCCTGTCTTCACAGCTGTCATCCCCACATCATTATTTTCCAGGTTACAGAAGTACACAATACTTCAAAGAGCAATCAGTCAACATAAAAATTTTCATGTCACACCATGGAGAGCTTTCACATTAACTGCAAAGACAGACAGTATATCATGGCACAAAATGTCTTTGTTACATTTTTCCAACGGCACAGTTCAAAGCTTAAGGCTACTCAACACGGCAGGAGAAGTATGGAGAGAAAAAACTGAAAGCATATGTCACAATTTCTTTACAGGACTGATGTTCTCTTCAAATACAGCTTTAAGTACAGTGTTAAACCAATCCTTGTAATTTAAGTCAAAGGCAAGCAGCTGAGAAGGGGGAAAGAGGTGGACTATCCTTGCTACTGTTTAGCTCTTCAGGTATTTCATTAAAAAATATTTTTATTCTTTTTGGAGATAATTACTGCCAAGCAGGATTTCAAATGCACAAGGAAATAAAAGGAATAAATTTTGTGGCTTCACTACAAATGCTTCTCAAGTCAGTAGTTATAGACATGTTTATTCAATATTCTACTCTGATGACTGAGTTCTTGTGCCCCAAACATACCTTTGAGAACTTCTGACTACAAAGAAACTTAAGAGAAGATGGAAGGAGTAATCACCTCTGAAAAGAAGTCTTCTCTAAATGACTATAAAGTAAGCTACCCCTGCATCTGTCATAAATATTAAATTACTTTTCAGAGCATAAATATGTTCTTTGGCTTCACCAAAATCAGCACACCAGAATACAACTTACCCAGCTGTAATGCAGGAGTGCTATTGAAATGTCCTTCTAACCAATAAAGCAGCAAACAGGTCTTCTGGCTGATGTCTGTGAACATGAGTTCACCTCCCACACATTATTTCTACCCACTGGAGCTGCAACCCAGAAATCGAGATAATTTGGTTGCCATCCACTTGGCTTTATCAGCAAATAAAACCAAAATATATTTTCTCCATTACATTTTCTCTCCTCATCTACTTTCAAAAAAAAAATACCATGACAGAGAGGCACCCCTTGCCAAAATGCAGACTGCTGTCACTGCTTTGTGGTTATTAAGCTGTGAGAGTCACAGTGTCACAAGACAGTGACACAAGTGTCACAAGAAGCCAGCACATCCAGCAGCACTACTGGTGATCCTTGCTGGTCTTGCTGTATTCCCACTATCACCTAAAAGCTCACAGGTGTTTTAGCTCTGTAACATCACTGGAACCGTCCCTGCAGAGCATAAAGAAGGTGCATTTTGCTGGAAAAGGCTTAAAATTGTTGGGTTTGTGTCAAACCTCCCAACTTTCCGGATGATTATATGGGTTTAGAGCACAATGCCATGATTTTGTCACTGTCACGCAGCTGTTCCAATAGAAAGCAGAGCTGTTGTGGATGCTGGCACTTCAGCATAGCAGTGGCACAGACCTTACTGCCCACACAGGATGAGACAGGAGGCAATGACTGCAATGAGCCACCACGACTCTGAATGTGGGGACACAAAGGAGAGTTGCAAAGAGAAGTGCTCACCTTTTTCCAGGATCTGGGAGACAGCCTGCTCCCTTTTATTTCACCAGGAATTTAATGGCAAGGAGATGCCTAAACCTATATAAGTACATGTGATGTTCTGCTATAAAACTGACTTATGTATTGCCAATGTGGAATTGTAGTTTAGTGCAAGAGTCCTCAGTTAAACAGAGAGTGAGTCTTACCCTCTCCACTCCTGTGCAGAAACAAGGAGGCTCATTCAAGTGGAAGGGTTTGCCCTTCCCTTGACACCTGCAGGTAATTCTCATTAATGGAAGTGTGAGTTTAGTCTGTGCACAAAGGGGAAACCAGCCCAATGTAGACATCATGTTGCAGTTGCTTGAGGGACTAACTACTAATTGCTACCTTTCAGTAACATCCACTCCCTACCAAGCCATTTTTGTCACCTTGTAAATCTCCAAAGGAAAGCACTGGTAAATGAAGCTCTGCTCAGAGTATCAGGAGTGTTCTGACCTGTTCAGGAACACCCAGTCTCATACGCAGCTCACCTGGAGTGCCTTCCCTGGAAGTCTTAAGTAGCTCTAGAGAACAAAAACACACAGAACATTAAGATGCTGGCCCAGCCCACATACTTTCCAAAGAGCCTCTGAACAAGTTCAGAAAAACAAACTAACAAAAAAATCCCAAACTTAGTAAATCTCAGTGCTGAAGCATCTCATCTGAAATATACTACTGACACTTGAGACATGTCAAAATGCAGTTCAGGCACGCGGTATAAATTGAAAACTCCATTTTTAAGTTGTTTTAAATGCAAATACATGAACTTAGATTTTGAGGTCATACCCAAGAGAATTACCCACCTAATTTGCAGATTGATCAATAAATAAATAAAAATTGCTAAGTCTGAAAGATTTCTTCCACATGGATAAAAAAGGAGAAAACTGACATCAAAACTAGAAAAATAAATCATTAACATTTCATTACCAAAAAAAAAAAAAAAACAAACATAACACTTGATTACCAAACTCCTGAATAAAAAGAAAAAAGCAAACAAACAATAAAACCCCAAATCGAAACAAATCAAAAAACTTCCACAACAAAGTATACCTCAGACAGTGCATTAACAAAGATTTTATTTTCTACATTGCAAATTGAACTTGGAAATAAAACAATCTACAGCCTTTGCAAAGCATAGAAGTCAACAGTCTCTGGATGGCCATGTCATCAAAAGATGCTGCCAAGAAAAATTCTATGTCATATGCAGACAGTGATCTTGTCCCAGAAGACTATCCCAGTGCAAGGACAAATGCAATGACTTCAACAGATTTCCCAAAAATACCCAGTCAACAACAAAAAAATGCAGGTAGACAAGTCACAGAGCAAAAATAGGATTGGTGGTGCAGAGAGCATAATGAAGGAAAAAGTGATACAACAAAACTCTGCATAAAAGCATACAAAAGAAGAGAAATTTATTTCTCTCAGGCCCTCAAAGATCCTAATTTATTAAAGAAAGTGAAAATAAAAAGGAAAGAGCAGGAACAGAGGCCCCCTTTACAGGAACCTTTTACTACCTGTTCCACACCAAAGGTCCAACAACCTTTACCCCCCTGAAGGACAGGCCTCTCTCTTCCCTGCTCTGGCTGTGAACACAGCAACACAGCCTCAAGGAAGGGGCAAAGAGAAGCACAGTTTATGTTCTGCAAATTCACCAGTAATTTTTCATCTGAGATTGCCGAGCTCCTAAAACCCAAAGTCTTTATGAAAGAACCAGTTTCTAGTGTCTTAATGGGAAAGTTAATTTTAACAATTTTACTGACAGTTTATTATACATGCTTTTAAGTGACAACAAAGAATTCTGGTGAGTATATTACTTTTCTTAAAGAATAGCAATACTTTTTTCTTTTCAAAATTAATCTTAATTGATTTAACCTAGAATTTTAAAAAATATTGTGTTTTCTCTTTGTGTTTTTCTGAATTAGCTCTATTTATCAGTATTTTTGATGTTGACACCATGGCAACAAATGTATATGGAAAAAAGTGGACATAAAACTGTCATAAGAGAAATCGCCTAAAGGATAAAAGCACAAGAATAGAGAAAGAATTTGAAGTGACAGGAGAAAGGCCTAATAATAATGAATGTAAGAAAATAGGGAATGGTTTGTCACATTTCAACACATGAGTAGTAGATATCACATTTACACATAACTTGTTTCACTAAATTATTTCATGACCTTGGGCAAAGACTGTTTTAATCCTCTGTGGCGTATTTATTCCAGCATCTCTAAAACAGATGTCATTCCTCTGCCTCTGTAAATACTGCTCTCACCTATCTACAAAGAGGAATTACCTAAGATTCTGGCAAGAACTGAACCAGTTTTGAGTCAACTTCAGTCAGTGTGCCATACGCCATTCCTGGCTACAGGTCTTCTGCTACTGTTTTACTATCAAACTTGCAATATACTATAAAATATGCTGGAGCTCTACCTTTCTCTCCAAAGAAATTATAAGTTCCATGTCTTAAACACATTCATTCTGTTGGTGGTACTAGTGCAGCATACACAAGTTTCTGATTTTGAGACAATGAAAACATTCACTTCTGTTAAATGGAAAAATGTCCTAGGATAAGAAAAACTAACAGCCAACAGTTTCAGAAATCAAAGACAAAAGAGAAAAGCCAACCCTATGCTGAGTTAATAAAAGCCTGTTTGTTTAGTTTTTTCATGTCAAGAGTTCTTTATTTTAAAAGAACATAAAAAGTTTGTTGTTGGTAAAATGAAACTAAAAAACAAGGCACTTGATTTTCCTCAAACTTTATATTTTGCTCTCAAGAATCATGCTTTGTTTTATCAATTTTTAAATATTAAATGGCATGAAATTACTATATCTTCAGTTAGATGAAACCAGTTAGAAAAAACAGCATAACAACAACAACAGATTTACCTGCCAAATAGATAATGGGAAGTTAAATGCTTATTGTATCTCTTACACTACAGTATTCACAATGAAAATTAATTTCTCACACCCTTAGAATAACCATTTTTGGGTGCCCCTTAAAACAGGAAAAAGCAGTGCTACTGCACATGGGGAAAACTAAGGTAATGTGATGAGCCAGCAGGCCTCTTCTGGCCATGACAGAAGAATAGAAAGAACCTTTTCTGTTCTGCCTAATGCAAAGCACAGCAATTATTATTGATGTTACTAAAACACATGAAAAGGTAAGTAGCTTCCTTAGTGATGTGACAAATGTGGTGATCTAAAATTACAAATGTAATCATGAACACAATCACACTTCCAACAGCAGTAGGACTACTAGAGAATATTGTCACTAGCCCATTTTATTGGCTGGTGATTCTAAACACAGAAAAGCTAAATATGTGCAATATATAATTTTGCAAATCTGCTAAGATCTATTTGTTTTCATGAAAGAACACAAAGAAAAAAAAATAGGAAAAGGATATAGATTCCTTGTATCTCGATGATGACGGAAGGAAAGACAGAGAGCAAATAAAACTGTGTATCACACACAGCTGACAGTGGTTAGAGAAACAAAATTATATATTGATGTTGCAGGAGGCAGGAAAAATACACCAAATATCCAAACTCTGCAAAGATGGTGATGATGGAAGGGACAAGACTCCATGTCCTCCAGGTATATTATGCATTGCAACACAGACCCTAAGCAGTCCCAGTGGGGTGATATGCAGGGCCCATCCCTGGGACACAGACAGAACAGCCATGGGCATCCAGGAGCAACCAGGCTCTGCTCTGCTCACCTCCTGCTCTCCATGGGACAAAGATCTCACCAACCTCCTCCTCATGCTCTCATTTTCTTCCTTATGGTAACTGAAGGCTTCACCTCTCCATTCTGCTCAGTTCCCAGGATGCCATCTGGAGCAGGCAATTTCTCCTGTCATCAGTCATCACTGTCTTGCCATGCTCCTCATTACTCCTCTTCCTCACCCGGCCCTGCCTACAAACAAGCCCCCGTCTTCAAGTGGCCACACCGCACGAGAGATGCTCCCAGCTCTCCCTGAGGCTCTGTGTTCTCACACTTTGGAACAATGTAAGGCAGTCCCTTCCAGGGTGGCTGTCTCTGGGTGAGTGACACAGCCCCTGCAGGCAGCTGGGACTGCAGCCCCCCAGCACAGCATATGGCCTGCTCCTCAGGGCCCTGGGGCTGTCGCTGCTGCTCTCAGAGCACCCCACCCACCTGCCACTGCCACTGCCAGGGTATTAGTGGGAAGAACAAGCAAGAAGGACAAGGCAGCAGAGGCCCCATGCTGACCTGGAGGTGTCAGAGAAGACGTAGCTGACATGTCTCCTGCTCTACCTGTCACATCAGCAGGGTCACAGTGCCCATGTAGCTGTGTCTCACCCTGACAGAGCTGGCTGAGAGAGCCACATTGGGCTCCCAGCCTCCTCTGAACTCCTGAGTTAACAGGGACAGGGAATGTTACCTTTTACTGCAATAAGATACACAAAGATAGCTTCTGTCAGAGGGCTCTTACCTCTCGAATAGAAAGATTCTAAGATCCCATTGATCTAACAAATACAGCCTTATTGGTTAATCTCCCCCTTTCTTACCCTTTTTTATCCCCACCACACTTTCAGTTGCACATCCTCTAAGAGGTTATACCCCAATTGGTAATTCTGTTCCAACCTGGGAAGTCACTATGCCTGATTTACTGGAAAGGCCAACACAAAACTGAAAATGTGCAATGCATACATTGAGTAATCAGCAGTAAGAGTTTGCACAAGGGAACAACATTTAACAGGCATTTGCAAAACTGCTCTTTGTGCTCTAACCATGTATCTGGAGTGAAAAACAAGGCCACAGAGAGGAAAAAGCAGAAATACTATATGAGAAAAAAGGCTAAAAACACCTATTGCATAAATAATGAATGCTAACCAGTTACAGTGGAGGGCTGCAGTAACGAAGAGGAAGAAAGGAAGTGCAGCTTAACTAGTTCAATTTGTTATCCTTCAGGATTTAACAGTATGTTAATCACAGTATGTTAATGACAGATAAATATTAAACACATTAAACAGCTAAAAAGCATTCAGTTCTCATGCAATGGTTAATATATATCAAGAATTTATTTGTTTTTTAATTGATTTCTTTTGCAAGGTACTATTAAATTCATATTAAATACCTAGTTCTACACAATTGTACAGTAGAGTTTAGTGGTCTTTACTGCAAGTATTGTCATTATTAAGAAGTTAACATTGACTAGCATTTTTCTTATGTTTAAAATATTTGAATTTGATTTTTCAGCTTTCTAAAACAGAATTACCTAAGCTCAAATGTTGCTGTCAACCAACCTTCCACATATCCCATTGAGCACAAAAGGGAATATGGGTTCTATGGAAAAATTAGGGTGCAACCATGAAAATTAAAAATTTGACAAAATTACTTGGCACAACCATCTAAATACATATCAATAAACCATAAACCTGGCAGCGTTTTAGTTCCAACTGCTGAATTTCACAGAAATTACCATTAAAAATAACATCTACCAAGACAGGATGTTTTATTCTGGAAAATTGCTTCCTCATTTTCCCAGACAGGATCTCTGACCCGGGCTTTCTCTAGCCTATAGTACCAGTCAACAGGCAATTGCAGCTGTTACACCCACTTTGACCATCAAAAATTCACTAGTGTCCTTCCTCATTTGCACGTGAAGCATAGCCGTAACATAACTTTGCACTTATTTCACAGAAAAGTAATTTTTAAGGGTTTCAAGATCATTTCTCCACATTTTTACAGGAAATGGAGAGCAAAAAGTAAACAAAAACATTATAAATCAATCATCCACAAGTATCTTACCCTATCAAGTTCTCAGTTGTCATCAGATTTTGCAAGGCCTATTTTGAGACCTCTGTTTCTTGCTGTTTCACTCTTGCTAACTTCTCAACATAAAACAATGACCTTTACTTCAGTCAGAAGTCCTTTTGATTCTATCAAAGCAATGATTTCTTCTGACTGCTAGAAGAAAACTAACCTCTATTTTAAGGACTCTGTGCTACAGTGTTTAAAAAAACCAACCAACCAAAACAAACAGAAACACCCAAAACCTCACAGACACAGAGTTAGTACTTTTTACCTTTTTTATTGAGCTGAAGTATTCCTTAAGGCTGCTGACAATTTTTTTTACTGGTCCTATGTTATATGGCAAACAAGGACATAAATAGAACAAAAGGCTTTCTGGGTCTTCTTTATAAATAGGGGTTTTTATTGCTTGGTTGTTGCCAACTATTTCCAGACCAAAAGATAAAGACACTACCTTGACAGATGCAAAAGGAACAAGTTTATCTGAAGTGTGATACAAAAGACAAGGTTTCCTATCGAGTTACACATTTTTGACGGGTGGTACCACAATGAAAGTACCCCCTGTGACTCAATTACTCACACTCTAAGAGGATATATCCCAATGGGAAGTCCTGCCTTAACCTGTGAAGTCAGTACATCCAATTTACTTTTACTTTTGTGCTTCGGAAATGTATGTAGGAATTGAATGGCCCAGATTAATAATACTGTTCCCCTTGTCCTCCATGGCCACTTTTAAAGTTGAAGAAACCTGTGTCTTCTTTCAGTGCTACCCAACCTCCACAGGCTTCTACAGGACAGCTACTCCTGGCCCTGAGGTTCACTCAAAGAGGTTTTAAACACTGTATCTTGAACATGGGCTGATGTGAAAACATTTTTAACAATCAAATAATTGATTGCTAAATTCAAAGTTCTTTCCCAAGCTGGAACCTATAGTTTCCTTTTATTGTAAGCAGTAATTTTGTTCTTATTTATATTTGATCTCTTTCAAAAGACCTTAAGAATAATGGCCTTCTTAATGCCATCTCCTGAGAAATCTCTTTTCTGTTGATACAGAAGACCAAAGCTTTTCCTTTTGCTGCTAATGTGATTATAGAAGTAGTTCTTGACATCCTTAATGTTTCTTGCTAAACACATCTGATTTTGTGCCTTGGTTTTCTAAGTACCTCTCTATAAATCTCTGTTACTTTTTTATAGCTGTTCTTAGTAAACTAACTAATTTTCTTTTCTACATAAAACCAGTGGGGAGTTCATGATTCAGTCAAGTTAGCCTTTAATAATCTTCCTTTGCTATCCTTCTTCCACACATGGATAATTTTGAATTATGCTGTTAATGTCATCTGTTTGAAAGCAGGTCACCTTACTTTCTGCTTTCCCTAAACTGCCCCCCAGGAGATTTTGAAGTTTTATATGCCTGCCTTCTTAAGAGCCCTTGTTTCTCTGTTTCTCTAGCAGTTCTCACCCAACCTAACTTCCTCAGCACTGGATTTTGCTGGATCAGATTGAAGGCTGTTTGAATTATTTCCATTTTCACTCTGTCCCTATCAATAAACAAGTACTTGTCAGTTAACAAACCTGATTAATTTTAAGACTTTCCTGAGCATCCACAAATTTCTGCCTCCTTATTTAAACTTCACCATCTACCTGACCTCAAATTCTGCATCAATATAAATTCTTTTAATAAAAACATCTCACCAGACTCCTGATTTCATGATCTTTTGTAAATTATCAAAATGCAAATATTTTATCCTTGTGGCTTTCCCATTATGGTTTATGACATTTATACATTTCAGGTTCAAACTGTGAGTATTTTGCTCGTGTTCTCCTTTAAGCTCCATTTAGAGCTTTTACCCTAAGCCAGTCAGCATATATTAAAAACTGAAACCTCTTTATTCAAATGCTCCATATCATATGCCAGTATTTCTCACCCATAGACCTACCCAGCCTATATGGACAGTAATTTTATGCATATTAGAAAAAAAAAAGAACTTGTTTAAACATATCCAAGTTTCATTGTATATTTTCCACAAAATGCAGTCTACTAGAATAGCATATGAAAGAAAGCAATTAGTTGAGATCTCAATAAATTAAAACAGCAATCCCACTAGAAATATTATGTCATCAGCAGAAAACACTTTTTCAAGTGAAAATAATCATGACAGAACCCATTAAGAATACAGACAGGAAACAACATTCTCCAGGAAGTTTACTTGATTATTCAAATAATTAACAAGTTTGAGGATGCTGTATCTGAATTTATACTACCTAGAAGCAGAAAATTAGAGTGAAATTAATCCAGTAGATAGTCCTAAAGGATGTCCTCACTAGATGTGGATATTTACATACACGCAGGAACTATTGCAGTGGACTCAGAGAAGTTTAAAGATTAAGGATATGAAAGTTGTTCTCATTATCACTGACGAATGTGGCCAACAATGAGTCTTTTTTACAATTCTGAATATTGTCACCAGCACCTACTTGTTGCATATGCAAAAGAGAGTACAGGACTAAAGCACAGAGTTGAAAGCACCCCAAATGCCCTGAGCAGCATCACAAATGAGCAGCTTCCAAAGTGAAAGGAGCAATCAGTAGGAATGGCAAAGCCCAGGAGTGATAGACAAGAGTTGTGACACTTCTTCTAATACATTCCAAATTTTTGAGTTTTGTGATTCAGACAGATATTGGAATGGAATTACACAACCTTCTTTTTTAAGTGATCAACTTTCTTAAGCCATTGTTTTCCTTAGGGTGGATGGAAGGTTCTCCTGGTTAATGTTTAGTTTCTCTTATTAAAACAAGTAACAATTTACAGCTTATTATGTATCCACAATCTATTTTTTTCTTTTTAAGCTGAAATACCATACTCTCAATTTAAAGTCTATATTGTAATTAAGGACAGCAAACAAGAAACCTCAAGATCAATGTTTCATCATAGAAACGTGTAAAAAAGAACAAAAAGAGCAGAAAGAAAGAAAATCCCACTACATCACACTATGAAAAATAAAAACAGGATCTATAATGAAGATCACATTATAATAATGGAACTTAAGTTTATTTTTATAGTAAATCAATTGGTTTTAGTAAAAATATTGCATGTAGAATGGATTTCGGAAAAGAAAACTCTAAAATTAACTTTGAAACTATGCTGGTTTTCAAAACTATTTCTAAATCTAGAAATTAAAATAGTTGTTTATACGCATTTCTAAGCCTAAACAATAGACTCCCTCCATAAAGGCAACAGCAGTGAAAGGGAAAGTCAAGAGTGAAATTCAACTGGGTGTTTTGAGAAATCTTGTTTTCTTAAGCAAAGGCTTCTGGCATCACAATAGTTCCCAAAAATACATATACATAGCATGATAAAGTAAGGCCATCAGGAACTGTCTCCAGGCATTGCTTGGGGCCAAGCAGAAAACAACTTTGCAAAACAGACCTGAGATAAGTATCTTCATAAAGCAGTAAGAGCAAACAATAATGGGGGAGAAATGGAAGGGAAAAAAAGAAGCAACTGATTTTTTTAATCTATTTTTTACTCCAGCCTTGTGTCCTATTGCAATGAAAGACTCTGCTGAAGTATTTCAATCAAAATCAGTGCTCAGACCAGTTCTTTTTGCTGAGGTCTTGAGTGTGGAACTTTGCTCAAGATCCCTTTTCAATCTGAACTGACTCGTTCTGGTTCATTGCATTCTCTAGTTCAAAACTGAACTATGAAGTGAAGGGCTACTATTGCATGTGAAATTAATAAAGGTGAAAGAAGGAAAATGACTGCTCCAGATGGCCTACCAGAGCTGCAGACAAAATTCGTGGTGATGCTTATAAAATTAAATTAAGAACAAACTGACTGCGTGTACAATAATAGTAAAACAACTTTGCCTATTCCAGCACAGAAACCTCACAACAAGAGGCTTCAATACACAAATTGCAACTCAAGAGCCAGGTGTGTGTTTATGAGCTCTGGGCCCTTGAAATATGATAAATTCACCATGGGAAATAAAGAAAACTAGCTTTGGAGAAAGTTTGCTTTTATCTTCCAGCACTCATATGCCAGCAGTACCAAACCTTCCCTTCTCCCTCTCTCCTCCTCTCACTTCCCCTGGCAATTCATCAGCCTTTATGGACCATTTCAATGCTTTACAAAGTTGGGTCTCAACTCATAGTCAAGTGAAGTCTCTGGGTACCGGATGTGCAGGAGCACCTGCTCCAGCAAACATCACCCAGTGATGTGCAACTTTGTGAGGATTTTTCAGCAGATAACAAGTGCCAATGAAAATATTTCTCCTGTTCCCTCAGTAAAAGAAGGATGGGCTCCCACTCCATTTGTGACATAAATAAAGGTTTGGGGAAAATGAAGTGTCTGGGATCCTTTGTTACCATGGTGACCACACCCTTTGGAAGGCCAAATGATTTCTGTTTGTTGACAGAATGATTTGTAACTTAGTTTCAGAGAAGTGTGCTGTTCATCATATTTTGACTGAAACAACTCATTTTTAGCTTTGCTTTTTGCCTTGTCTTTGGCTTACAGAACAATATGGCTAAAACATGAGAAAATCTGTTGATGTTATTTACTGTTCTGAAGCCTCTGACACTAGCAAACAAAGAGGAATGCTGTTCAGCACCAAAAATGTCTTCACTGGTTAGCATGAAATGCCTTATCACTTGGCCCCACAGGACCAAGGGGGAGGCAGTTTTAGATGCATTGTGCATTAAAGTCTATCTGCAGTAGAGAATCTGCATCTTAGCTTCAAGTGCTTAGCCAGAATGTAGAGTGCACAAGTTCATCTACAGATAATAACTGGAAGCTCTGTGCTCAGGACGTTATCCCATGCAGGAGAGAAAACAAGGAAGGCTAAAAATCATTTTTATTCAACTAAGCAGCATCTGAAATTTACAGCTGCTTCCTTAACAGAGTAACACCTGGTGCACAGGGACAGCACACTGCAGTACATCTGACTGGGTACTGCGTGATGCAGAGAAGGGCTCCCCAGCTGGGGCAGTACCAAGCCTGGTACTCAAAGGATTCCAGTAACAGCAGGAGTTTAAATATTTCAAGGCAGCAAAAGCAATTGCTGTAACCAAGAGAAGTCCTGCTGTCCTCTAGTCCCAAACATTCCACCTAGCCCAGGACACTCTGAGCTTTTATGCCAGCACGGCTTTTTGTGTGGCTGTAGTTTCATCTGGATCCTATGGCTGAAATAAAGTCTAAAGCCAAAAAGCTCATCATGTGGCCATGGAGGTATGGAAGGGGGGAGGAGCTAAAAAGGAGAGGTGGTTACAGCTTTGTTTTGGTGCCAGTGCTAAGCAAAAGTCCTCCTACCTCCCCCAAATGTGTTTCTAGGTTTGCAGCCATAATTGCGTATTTAATATGTGAGCTTTTATGGCATTTGAATGTTAAAAGAAATGGCTACCAGGGCTTCCAAATACTTTGTGCAATATGAATTACTTTTTCTTAGTTTTCTATTTATGCCACAGTATCATAATTCTGTTTTCTTGGACATTTATTAACGAGAACATAATATTAAAGCACTGTAATCATCAAGAACTCTGAAGTTTGTGAAGTGCTATTGCTGATCCCTCAAGCTGGTCATCTGTTTCTCTTTCAGATACTGCTATCAACATTCTGGAAAGTATTACAGTGCCAAATAAAGGAGATTCATTCTGGTGCAGTATTGCACAGCAGGAGATCATACCTGAAAAACTCAACAGGTGCTTGGCCACCACCAACCAGCTGTAGCTAAAATACCTTGTTAAAACTATAAAGTAGCAAGCAAACTCAGCATATTAACATGCAGATTTCTGAGATTTATTATTTTAGGTGTTGATTGGTTTTGGTTGGAAGCCAGATTTCTCAGAAGTCTTTACAAAGTTCAGTAAGTCTCACTGGAAAATAACTTTTGGATTCAGAACCAAGACTAGAAAACCTGTATACCAAAGAACAGTTATTAACCCAGCCCAGTGTCTATGGATCTCAGGGCAATACGGGAAAACAACGCTATTGTTTCTGTTCTTTTACTCTAAAACTGAAAGTGACTGCCTTCACTTTTTTTATAGATTGTAACTTCTTTCTCAATTTTTTGGGAGCAAAAATCACACAAACATTCATTTTGCCATAAAATAGAAATTTTCAAAAATTGGAAATTTTTGCCAAGAACAATAACAAATTGAGAGGAAGTTCAAATTATGCTGGAGTGAACACTATCAAAAGCACACTGCTATCCAGACAAGAGAACACAATATATCCATCACAACTATTCCACATAGTAGAGCACTATCTTAAAGTGTACAGAGTATAATTGAAGAGGATTCTCAAATATAAAAGTAAATTCAGATTAAATATTTTTAAATCCCCACACAACCTCATTTGCAACAAGGCTAAAATATAGAAGCCAGCATTCAGAGTGTACCCAATTAACATTCAGAGATGCAAAGCAAGACTTCTCCTAAGAAGCCCTAAGGTTTTTTAAAACCAGGCAATAGATGAGAACGAAGCAGATAGATGTAGGGTGTCCAGAGAAGGGCAGTAAAATCCATCATTTAAAATAAGATCTGCTTCCACATACTCCTGAGCATGCCAATGCTCCAGCTTCATTGCACTTGAAAGTAAACCCTCCAGAAAAGGTAATTAGAAGAGTAGCTTGGTATTTATCATGGAGATGCCATTCCCCAGCATGTGAGTTGCGTTTACTCTACACTAATACTGAGCATAAATTTCATCTTTTATTGATTTATAAATATTTCATACTATGTAAAATATTGTCAGATTATAATTCTCTCTCCATAAAATGGCAAGCAAACGTCCAGCCATCTGTTTGGCTAATGAGAACAATCACCCAAGCTACTTTTCAAGCATAACGCATCCCAGTTTGAAACTGCTTTCAGTGTAAGCACCTGTTCATACATATCAATTAAAATGATAATTACTCCGTTAGTGAATATAATCAAAACAAAATAGTTACAGCTCTATTGTTTACCAATTAAGACTGCAGAGTTCACTGGTGATATATTTCTGGGCTCATTTTTTTTCTTCCTTACCCATTCTAAGACTGGATAAATTTCACACCAATTGAAGGCAATATATGTTTCAATATTTAAGAACTTCTATTTATAAAGCAGCAAAACTACACATGGTCACTTGAAGGTGTCTCTCTTTATGATAGATTATGCTGACATACCTTCCCAAGAAAAAGAGAGGACACTTCTCCCTTGAAAGAGAGGGCCATTCTTTCCAGGTTGGACAAGTGAGTGATGGAGACAAACCAGAATGGGAATTCTGCTCTATTTACAGAGTTCTTACTACAGGGTAATTGTCCAACTATTTTCTTTTATATACTAATAATTATTAGCATTTAACAATTAACTCATTATACAAATTGGATTATGATGGCTTTTTAAAGCAGACATGTTAAATTGCACTTAACTTCATCACAGAAAGTAATTCTCAGAAAGCTTACAAATCCTTCCCACAAAATGCAATGCTGCTGTTCACATGCTCATCACTTACCCAGTTTTGCTCAAAATTCCTCTCAACGTAGAAAAATTCTTCATCTGTGTATTGTTTGCTATATCTCAAAATCTTTCTGAAGTTTGACTGTACCTAGGTGTGGGCCTGTGCTCCTATGTGGTGCCCAGACGTATTTTGGAGCATCTCATTGGTACAGCTCCCTTGCTCCCTTCACCACAGTGAATGCTGTTCTCTGTTTTTTATAAGGATGCTGGAGAATTGCTGTGCCATTCCCAGCTCTGATAGCTACTGAGTTTCAAAGACTCCTGTTTGTTGAAAAGCAAACAGTTTATCCTCCAACAGTCATATCAACCTGAGACGTTCCTTCTACCAGTGCTGTATGGGCACCCCTATAAAGTCACTGGGCATGAATGCAGTGAAACTTTTTCACAGTAAAAAAAACTTACTGACTTAATGCCCCTTTAGTTGTCTTCTATGTTGAAATCAAATCACATCTTTCAAATGCAATATGCTTCTCCAGTATGTATTTCCTAAAATGGGTTTCAGGAATTGCTGAAAATATATTTCTTCCCCAGCTGAACCTACTTTAGTGTTGATAGAGGTAATTGATGTTGAGAATGGAATTGCTGTGAATATGAATTTTAACTTCTAGATGAGTGTAATTCATTTTAATGTACACAAAAATGGGACCTCTTCAAAACAATACACTATATATGATAATAGAAATAAGTTTCTTCCTTGCCTGCATGTACCAGATTTAGCCTATTGACATAAGCAAGAATTGCATAAACAAAGAAATGTAAATCCAGGTATTACACCCATAATCACATAGATGTATGAGCTCCCAGAGCAATGCTTGTGCATGTGTAAGATATTCCCATGTTTAAACTGCTTTTTCGTGCACACTGGAAAATGAAATTTGTTCATTACCTCTAACAAGCTGAGAAGCAGCTTTGTGTTTCCATGAAACAGACCTCTGATTCTCATTGTGTCCCTTGTAAACTTCCTCCAAGCCCATGTTCTTCCTCCCTTCTTGGGCTCTAACCCCATCAGCGTACAAGTCAGTACTGGAACTGAATTCAGGGGGCCTCATTCCACAAAGGTTAAATGAGTTAACACATGAGGTGACTTCTCTGACAACTGTGGCAACAGCAAATTTATGCTGGAATACGTGTGGATCAGGAAAGTTTGCTACTCACATCTGCTCTTGTCTTTGCTACCAAATGGAACTCGGCTCATCTATCAAGAAAACTATTTTCTAGTTTATGGCTAAACAGTTATCTTTTCCTCCAGGGAAATTCACATCAAGAATTACGATGCAAAAAAGAACATTTATATTTCATATACAGTGCTGTAACAAGCAACACTGTAAAAGATAACACACTTTGCCCATTGATACTTTTCCATAGGTCACTGAAATGTTAACGTTTGGTACATTGGATACTAAATATTTTTCTTCCTTCTTTTATTCACACAATCCATCCGAAGTTGACATCAATAAACATGACTGTGTTAACCAATTGCAACACTTTCCAAGATAGGAGAGGCACCTGGAAACTGAAAGTGATTTTAATATTGGCTTTGACTGAGATAAATTCTGACATGGCTTCCACCATATATATAATTCTCTAAAGACTCTGATAAACAGAACCCATTTTATGTCCTCAGAGCACTAAGTGCACCCTGTCATGTTGAAAGATTTGTCAGCCTGAAGTCACCCTGAGCCATCATGACAAAAAAAGCAATTGTCTAGAGTACAAGAAACCTGGAATGAAATAAAATTGATTTTTTAAATGGATCATATGTACTTAGTGACTTTTACTTCAAGAATCGAAAATGTTCCCTAGTTTGCTTCCACATAAATAATCATTCTCTGACCAAATAACCATGGGAATAAATTACCCTTTTTTGCACAAAGTTGTCATTAAAAATGCAACAGGTAACTGTGGTCATATAGTGGACAAAGAAGACATTCTCTTGCTCTAGACTTAACATTTAAATTGTCACTTTTTTTGTGCAAGTCTTGCAGAAATCATAAGATTTTATTGCAAAAGCATTCATACTTACTTTAAATACACAGAGGAGCATGAAAAACTTTCATGTGGTTTCACTGATTTTTCTGTCCATTTATCCTATTTCTACTTTTCCAATTTCCTCGTTGTCCATAGATTTGGTAATTGCCTTTTAATCAACACATGAACTATGTACTCAACATTCCATTTGTACTGGTTCCTGGTCTTTCTGTAGCTATCTCGTGGTATTTAATTTCTGTCAAATTTCAGATCAGCTTTCATTCAAAAGCAGCACAGGTAACATCAAATTGCATTAATGATATCAATTAACTATTTCTGAAGCTCACACAAAGAAAACATATCTGCCAGGGTCTTAGCAGTCAGTGAGCATATTGAAAATTCCATCATCAGCTTCGAAGAACTTTGGATTTTCTCCTAGATAGTATCAACACTATTTTGAGCTTAACATGTCAAATATTTTTTGTAGCCATCTGAGAAAACTTCATCATGATAAGAGTTTGTAAAAAAAGCCTTGTTTTACTATAAAATAAAAAGAAAAAAATATTACATGGAAAATTCAGCTTTATTACTGAGAAGTATAAAAGAAAAACCTTATTAACATTACTTGGGAGTTCATAATGGAACTGAAAACACAGGTTGAAAAATATTTTTTTGTTTTTCCCTCTTGTAGACAAGGGCTGGGATGCATTGTCCAAAAACAGACAATACGGATAAATTAAGCGACTGGTAGTGATGGATAACACCAAATCACCCAGAACTTACCTTCTGATAGTGTTTCTACCACTGAGTCAAGCATTCCTAACCAGAACACATCCCTAGTACTTAAATGGGCACATCTTACTGCACCCTCTGGAGCCCTTGTACCTGCAGTCTGGCTGCTAATAGTGAGTAACAAGAAGAGAGGGGAAGAGTAGAAGACAGGAGAAAGGAATCAGCCTGGGTGCTTTCCACCTTCCTCAGATTTGCAGCTTTGGAAGTAAAAGAACAGAAAACATTATTTGTAACCTCACAGTCAACACAAATCCTTCCTTGGGACTTTCCAAGCCCACAGTTCCCTACAATAGCTCCTCTTGTCTGCACTGCACCCTCTTGGGCAGCCCAGGGTTCAGCAAGAATGACAGCAGAGTATTTTACAATGGCCTTAAGGCTTTTCCTTTACTCTGCTACATCCCTCACAGCCCTCTCCAAGTCTGGTTGGGTCTCTGTGGCTCTCAGCCATCGCCTGAGCTCTTCATGCAGCTACATTCAGTAAGTCCAACTTGCTGCAACCTCATCCTTCTTTCTGTTCTTCCAGAGGGACTTGACTGCTTCCTTTCCAAGAATTCACTGTTGCCCTTCTTCCTGCTTTTTTCTGAGATTTACCTTTAACTCCTTTCTGACTAGAACTTCACGGTGCTCAATTTACTGTTTGTCAATTAACAACCCACCTAGATTTATGTAATGTGTATCAACAGTGTAGCCTGGTGCCCACCTACTCATCACTGAGTGTAAACAACACAGCTTTATATTGTTGCCTACAGTGGGATGAGTCAAGTCCTCTGCAAGGAAACAGTATGGAGACTCTTCTGGAAAACAGTCTACCACCACATGGAGTACAGAAAGGAACAGCTGGCAAGAGGAAATCCCAAATGTCCCTTCCACTCTTCACTCACTTGCTCCCCAGAGAACCTAGACAGACCCAGCTACTTCAACTGCTTAGGCTCAGGATTGCTGCACATTCACTGCAGAGACAAAACATCACAAATAATAAATTGCTGTCTTGCTACTTTGGCTTTCCTGTCATACTCCTGCTCAGTGTTTTCAGGTGGAGGTAAAGAAATTAATCCCAGGTCCTGTGCATATAATGGACAAGTTCAGAGGTACTCCAAAGCAGATGTTTTAACTGTACATACAGGTACTCAGTGGCAGATCTTAAAAAAAGTAGAAAACTAAGAGCCATATCAAATACCTGGGGCCTGCTCAGAAAGTATGTCCTGAAAACATCAATGGACAAAAGTCCTTTCAACAAATCTTGTTTCAGAGAAAATAAAAATATGCTATTGACAAAAAATAATTGAAACACCAAGTACCATTTTGTGTGTTTTTATGAATAAAAAATAAAGCAATTAATTTCTCAGAAAATAAAACTGCTGCAACCCTTATGCATATGTTCTAGCAGCATGTTTTATTGAATTCCACAGATGTAATTAAGTGTGTCATTCATTTGTTCTCCATTATGGTATTTCAGTCAAACATAAACAGCTTTCAGATTTCATTTGCAAGAAAGATACTTTGAGCCAATTAATTTGCTAACTTCAGAGCAATAGCTTGAGAGGTCTTCACAGGCATTTAACTTTTCTTCCATGTATTTACAAAGCTCTACAAGTGCACACATGTAGGTAAGCACCAATTTACCATGGCACTAACACAGCTGACAGATTCTTTCCCCCCACATACACTGCCTGATATACGATGCCTTCATGGCATGTTCCTCCTATTCCTGGTAGTTTGCAATATATTTAATCATGCCTCTGATTCAGCTGTGCTCAGTGGTTTCCACTTCATTTGTACAGCTGGAAAACTTGTGCTGCTGGCAGTTATGCAAAAGAGTCTGCTACAGTGAATGACTGGAATGGAGAGGAGGGGCAGGGCATAAGGAACTTGTGAGTGGAACTGGAGTACAGCATTTTAATTCTTGTGTTTTAATAAACAAGTCCAGAAATCCAGCCTATCGAGGAAAGTCCCTTTTATGTTACAAGTGATGTGCCTTCACTGTGGTATAATTCAGCTCAGCCATCATCTGTCTGAAAAAGCCCATTTATAAATGGGGTGGTGATTGCAAAATGAATCCCTGGAAGCATTTTTTCAGAGAGAAGGCTATTGACAAGGCTGTGTTGAAAAATGAATGGACTGTGAACAGAATTATCTGTCCCAAGATAACTCACTGCAAGGTCAAACTTTGACCTTGCACCGATGAGGCAAAAGAGGCTCTTGGTAGGCAATAGAAGAGAAGTTGTTTGAAGGTGGCACTGGGCCAGATCAGCTTCCTTTAGAAGACTGCAAGCAACTGCTGGTGCTTTCTGAAAGGATTAGCTACCAACACAGGACAGTTAGAACCTTTTGGGGATGCTTCACCCTGATGGGCTGAAAGTCAAAATTTTCCTATCTCTTGCCTATGCACTTTCTGCTCAAGACCTCAAGAAAGCTCACTCTAAATTTTGTCTATTAGGAAAAGGTCTGCATCTCATACCAAGAATAAATCACTTAGAACAATTTAAATATGAGTCACCAGAATAATTAAGAGGTTACCCTTTCAGTACTCAGAGCATGCCCAAAATGAATTGGAAACGCTACCTCATTCCTCTTCACAGGCTGCTAACCAGAATTTCCAGAGCTCCTTTCCCAAATTTATTTGAAGTCTTGCACCATGACCTGAAGCAATGTATATTCTGGACTCTCCACAAACAGAGGGGTGAAAAGTTTTGCACTCTGGCCTCCTGAAGGAGGAGGCTACTACACAAGTACTTAGCTGCTCAACAAGTAGCCCATGTGATGCCCAAGAGTCTGTGAAGCTGCTCAGGGATGCTCATTTCAGTGAGACATTTGGCCTTCAGCACAAACTCAGTGACTCGCTCAGTTCTGTCCTTCACCTTCTTGAGAGGGGAATCACACAGTGCCCAGAAACAAAGAGTTACCTTCAAAAATCTCTGTCAAGGCCCACAGCTGCTATACGTCTATCTATCTGCTATTCCATCTTTAACAGGACTAGAAAATTTTTAACCTTTAAGTGGGCTCTCATTTATAAAATTAATAATGCATTTGCATCAACTTCTACAATTACAGTCTGTGCCTTTGGTTACAGCTTTCTTTCATCTGGATAATAAAGGCATTGATTTCTGGGTTTTAAGTGAAGTTTGGGGTTGTTGATTAAATATTTACTACTGTTAAAGTCCTACTTCTTCTTAAAATGTAAAAGATTTTAAGATACAAAAGATCTCCTTTAATCTGTATCTATTTTTGTACTTCTCACACAGTGTGCAGATTTTTAATTCTCTAGTTTAACCTAATTGCACATCATAAGTGAAATGCTTAGACAAAACATTGCATAACTATTGGCCAGGGAAAAATCCCAAAATTTAGTCTCTGAATCTGAGAAAGCAAAAATGTGATCTGAGAAAGAAAAGAACGTGATTTCTTCATGTTAAAAAAAAAAAAAAAAA
>VZRH01002850.1:299745-338651 GCA_013397555.1 Urocynchramus pylzowi | reverse complement strand
AAAAAAAAAAAAGAAGAAGTGAATATTATTGAAACAAGACTTGTCTGATTAGTAACAATTCAACTGGTTTAATTCAATTACCCCTGTTTGGGGGAGGGGGGTTGCATTACTGTATTATTATATAATTTCATTTTTAGACTAATTTGGTATGGTCTTCCTTTATATTTTCCCCCACAATTTAACATGGATGTCATTATAGATCATAACTGTAATTACAGGTTTCAGTGGAAAGATGACATAATTAGTGTAATTAAGCTTATTATGTAAACATTATAAATTAAATATAAAGAAAACCAACAAAGAAAAAGATAAAATCACAAGGGAAAAAATAAATTGAACAATTCCATGAGGTAATAAACTCAAAAAGGACACTGAAAAAGTAAAAAAAACTGTCTACTAATGTAAATATCTCTTTTTACACCTCTTTGTAATTACATTTTATTTAATATCAGTTCTTACTTTACTTCTTAAAATGTTTGCAAGAATAGGACCAGATCAAACATCTTATTAGCCCTTAGATTAAAAGCACTTAGAATACACATCTCTCTCCTTTCCCAAATGGAAGCACTTTTATTAACCAGGCAGTAAAAGTCCCTGGACTTGTTCATCACTGATATCTGAAGAACGAACACACTTCTCCTTTAGCCATTACACTTTATCCTCTTTTACTGCACTGCAGTTTGTACACCCAGTCTCCTATACTTGCTATAATCATTCAGGTTCTAGCTGACTGTGAAAGCAAATGTAGTTGTCTGGCTTCACACAATAGATACCAAGAGCTAAAGCTAGTCCCTCTGTAAGTGGCAATAATACTTCTGAGGTAAATCATACAGAAAACTTTGACAAAATTAGGGGGCATTAGAAGACGCTCCACTGTACCCAAATGGAGTTTGGTCAGGCTCAGAGAATCTGGTCTAGAAGCCACAGGAATGTGCTGGCTCTGCACTGGGTCATTTAGTGCTTTGCCACTGTGATCAGAGGCTTGCAAAAGAAATTTGGGTTTGCTCTTCAATGTCTCTTCTTGGCAGTGACTGAAAAGCATGAACAGGTTCTAAAAATCTCATTGCTGACATTGTCAGTTCTATTGACAAGGTGAGGTACAAAACCTGCTACTTAGTCAAACAAGCACAGGGGAGATAGATTCTGAAGTGTTACTCATTTAAAATTTGGGTAACTCTCAGTTCCTAAACCTATGGCTCTATTCTGCTCCTAACCTACAGGTCTTAAAAACTGTAAGAACTGTTTTCTAAAAGCTTAGCCATTTACATTTTATGGGGACTTAGCTAACTGTGAAAGTACCATTTGATTAACTGGCCAAACTTTTGGAAGGTGAGATGAAGGATTTTTTCCTGTCTGTGTCTACAGGAGATGCCAAACACTCTCCAGCTCTCAGGAATTACAGGTGGTCAGATGCTCAGTCTTCATGCAGTAGCTTCAGTAGCAGCAGGGGCTGCTCACTATATTCCTGCAGGTGACTGATCCTGCAGCTTTCCTGGAAGATTCAGCCTACAACACTTGTGAATTCTCTGCTGTTAGCATTGGTAGATGTTTCAGACACCTGGATATTATTACATCCTGTATCTTTTAAATACAAAAGCTGTATCTCATAAAAAAATTAATTACACAAACATTTTATAACTGTTCTTGGGTACTCTGAGGCAGAAGCCAAGGCCTAAAGGTAACATTTACTTCCAAGACCAAAATGTGCAAGTTATGATTTTGTGGCAGCATATGGGAGGCTGTTGGTAAAGTAGCAGATGCGTGTTAAAAATCCAATATGGGCTGAAAGAAAACATTTGTTATTTCCCATAGAATAATTCATCATATGTTCATAGACAGAATACCCACAGGGCTCTGCTCACCAAGGAAATAGGAACCACTTTCATACTGCAGGCCCCTACTACACACATCATAGAAGGCAGAACCTGGAATGGCTGTTATTCAAGTGTATCTTGATGTCTATGACGGAGTTTTTGTCTTTTAGGACAAAATATAAGTAATCAGTCATGCCTTTTGTTCTTATTACCCTACACAAAAGAAGCAGCTTTACCAGCTCTTTGTGTTTCAAGTACATTTCATCAAGTGCTCTTTTGCACTTGTTGTATAACACTGAGCTTGGACCTCTGAAAACTGTATATACTAAAGAGACAATGTACTTGCCTCAATGAAGACTTTACCATTCCTTGCACCCATGCACAAAGTCTGAACAAATAAAAAATAAAAGCTTTTTTCAGAAAAAAACCAAAATTTTTAGAAGATAAAAGCCTAACCACACATTCTAGAAGCCAGCTGATATTTAAGGCCTGGTCTGAACTCAGATTTAATAGAAATAAGAACAGTTGATCATTTAGTCATACCCATAAAAAGCTTGTATGAATACTCTTAAATCAAATTAAACCATACATAATAATTCATGCTAAAATCCACCCAATCAAACTCATACACATTTTATATTTTTAAAAGGCTTGGGCAGTAAACTTGTGGTGCTTGACCAGTAAAGCAAAAACCAGCAAGATCACTGTGATTCTGCTCTGCTTGAGCTGAAAGAGCTATTAGGTTGCTGAGTAAACAGTTCCCCTCTTCCTCCTACCTGCACACTTGTTTCCTGTACTTATTCTCAGCTTTATTTCTTCTTTCGTGCCAGCACCCACACTTGAATCAGCCCACCCACTTTTCATCTGCCAGGCAATCAGCCGTCGCCTCTTAAATCGTACAGCTCTTTGGCAAAGCCTCCCAGCACTGCTCTCCGAGGACACGCTCATCCTTCCCTCTTTGAACGCTGAGCCAGTGTCACGGACGTATTTACAAATGCTGTAGTAGAAAGCTCAGAGCAGCAGCTCCAAATGGAATAAAACCATGTCCATGCAAAAGTGAAAAATAAATGGGAACATGCAGTGTTGCCTAAAGAGTGCCATCATTTTTTCTACCCATATTCCTCCTCAGAGAGCCAAGTCTAGCTGGGGATTTATCATGTGCATAACATGGAGCAAGAAAGGAGAATAAAATTACATTTGAAAAAAGAAGATGATTTGGAAGCCAGGACAGATGAGCTGTGCACCTGATGCTACACCTAACATTGCTATCTGTCTCTGGTGGAATGTATCAATTTAGCTGACATCACCTTCTTAGGATACATTCATTTCATCAAAAGATTTCTAAGAAGAAAGAGGAAAATCCCCAGACTCTGACTCCTCAGAATTTTTAATCAAGGCTCAAAAGCAAAAGGATACGTTGGAAGAAGGAAAAGTAGAGAGTGAGTACCAGACAAAAAAGAGCTCAGCAGTGGCAGGTACCTCTGCTACTGTGATTTCTGAGAAATGAGAAAATGTGAGGTCCTTATCTTCTGAAGGGTGCTGGAATCATTCTGCAAAGTCAAAAAAAAACTTGATCTCCAGTTAAGCAGACAATATACCAGATGTCCTACACAAAAAGTGAGGGTGAACATTAGCAATAAGGCTTCAATTACAACAATCATGCACCTCAACTTGTGCGCTAATTTAAAGTTTCAGAGGCCAGCCAGAATTTTTTAAAGAAACATCACACACCAATAAGCATTATCCAAGCAACAGTTCAGCAACAAAAGAGTTTGATAGGTACCAGAGTAATTAATTGAGTTATTGATAGTTAGCAACTCATAAATCTCTTGTCAACAAGACTACCATACCAATCATGCTACTTTCACTTAAACTCACCTTCCACAGGCCATCTAGTGAACTCAATTAGCATAATCAGGGACAACTTCAAATACTGGAATTACTTTATACAAGTGTTCCTTTTTAAAAAATTTTTCAAGAGGCCTTTGTCTTCTGAGCCTCTCAAGTAACAAAGGCTGCTCTGCTGCTGATTTTCTGAGAAAGTCACAGAGAGAAACTGAAAAGATGCCACACATGCAATTAAAGGTGACAATATTTCCATAAATTCTCCTGACAAAATAGATGGTATTCCGCATCAAAGCAAACCAGGAAGTAGCTCATGGCATGTCCCATTCCCACTGTACAAGACACTCAGAGTTTTTCTCCCCATCACGTCATTCAGTTTAAGTTAATGATTTAAAAGTAATTAAATCCAATAAACCATGACAGATTAAATAGAAACTAATCAAAGTAAATAAATTACTGTTTTCACACATGGCTTTTGTTTGGGCAACAGAATAAAAGGAAGTAGATGATGACAGTGAACAAAAGTGAATAAATAAAAGAAAACATTAGTGTTTGAGACACATTATAACTCATTAACTTTTATGTCTGTTCTGTTGTAAAAAATACTCTGTATCAGCTAACAAGACAATCTAATGAGACCTATCAGGGGACTGTTATAACAAGATTAGGAGAGGGACCAGTGGCAAGGCTGTTTCTGCACAATGGAGAAAAGGATTTGTATTTAATTAACAGCATTTATCTCAAAAGTCCATTCCTAAGGAATAGTCAGATAAAGACAAGCAGTCTCTTGAACCAATTGGTCGTTTAACCTCACAGATAGTTTTAAAATAATAAATCTGGGATAACCCTTTGTTGATTACTGTTGATTACTATTTGTTGAAGATACTTGTTGGAACTAGCATTTGGTTGACACTGACATCAAAGTAAGTTGGATTTAGCCTTTTCCATTCTGTTCCCAAATAATCCTTATCAAAACCCGTGCACACAGATACAGGTAGTGTGTGCACATGTATAGCTCAAGTCATATAGCTCAAGCACAATGGACCAAAGACTTCAGGATTTTTCCAGAATCCAAGCCCCAGCAATCACAGCATGTTCTTGATTGAGTGAAGAAAACTAACACCCTCCCTGTTGAATGGCTCCAATGAGGCACAAGGATTAACTGCTAAAACCTAAGGATTGCTGTCTGAGTGTTAGCAATAGAAATAATTCTTGTATTAATAAAATTAGGAGAATCCTAGGAGAAGCAAATGCCATAAAAGGATTAGTTTTAGTACTGAGATTAAATGTCACAAGTTTCTGCCTCCCAGACCTGCATTTGAATGGTACATCTTGTAATTCTTCACTATTATTTTTATTATTGCTCCCTGTGAAGACACTGGCAATTTCTTTAAAAATGGCTTCATATGAAAGTACAAAATGAAAAATGTTGAAATATTTAGAGAACAAGTATCTACACACTTCTGAAGAGTTCCTGAACATGAACAATTTAAAACATGCAGCATTTTGTACAGATGACTGATCAAAATGTAAGAGAGACTATTGTACTGATCTCTAGCTACAACAGCAATAAAAATACAGTGAAGATAATTATTTTATTAATATTTTTCAGAACAATTGAACTGACAAGCTCTCATGTGAAGCTCAGGTTCTTTACAAACCAGAGTTGTCATCACCTAGGCAAAAATAATCTTGCTCCTCCTCCCAGCCTACCTTGGACAAAAAATGAAAAATAACCTGCCAGTTACTCCAACACCAAAGATCTCCACAAATACAAAATCTTCCTTTTGCTTATCTCTGCTGGAACTTTCAGGTATATCATCACTTCCATTGTCATCATATTTCTTAATTTACTTACAATAAATATAATTGAGCAGCTAATTGACATTAAAGCTTTGTGATGATACTGAAGCATCTAAGCCTTTTTTTTTTTGTTTACATAGACAGTAAAAAACTAACTCTTGCTGTCTATAACTTTCACTATTAACATTGCTGTCTCTAATTTTAGACTTCTGTAATATGGCTGACAAACTTGGTGCAAGTCACATGGCTATGACAGTTTTTTAAAGGCATGAACTTTCTAAAACATCATTCCCTTAGTTTATTCCATGACCCATTCAAGAGTTCTGATTCTCTTCACAAACTGGGAAATCCTTTCACAATTGTGACTGCAAGGGACTGCTCAGTTGCAGCAGCATTCTGCAAAAGCAGTTTAATAACCAGATTCCACTTCACTGTCTGAAAACAGAGAAAATCTCAAGCTGCAAAATTCAACTGTCATACATACTTCCCTATGGTGCGCAGGCTTTAAGTCTTCAGAAAGTCTTTTTTTTTTTTTAAGTAAATTGTACCTGGAAGATTTTGCAAATTAAATATGAAATGACAGAAGTCCTGGTAAAAGCCTTGGTTCCTTGGGCCGGCAGCAATTGCTGACCACTCAAGGCAATTGCCTCCTACACCTGAGACCATAAAGATAATATTCTCCATGTCTCATTTAGACAGAGGCATTCCCCACTTGGAAAAGGGCCTTACTGAAATCACGAACTCGGAGCCAACAACCCACTTCTCATCACCACCTCTGAGCCATTCCCCGCACACAGTGCAGCAGCAGGCAGGAGAGGCTCAGCCAGCCCTCTTGGCTCGGTGGCCCCGGGCTGCACGGGGCACATGAGGACACAGGAGCAGCTCCCCAGCTGGTGGTGGCTGTGTTTGCAGTGGGCTGCTCGCCATCAGCATTCCAAACAGATCCCTCCCCAGCACTTGCTAACACTCTGTATTGATCAGTGGATGCCGTACTCACTGGAGACCTGATTTCACTGCCTTTCATTAATTTAATTCTCTTAGCTCCGGCTAAGTGGCTTGACACCTTTTTATTACATAAAGCCAATCTTTTGCAGGCCTAATCTTATATAATTTTGATCATTAACAACATGCTGCTCCAAAGAACTTAGAATTCATTTGGAAGGACTCACTCAACCCCCATGTCAGTGAACACTGGCAATCTTACCAGATTTTTTTCTTATTTTCAGCCTCTCCAAAGCATAAAGTTGTTAGTCTTGAATAAACTATTCATTTAATACACACATTTCATTTAATGGAATCCAGCCTTATAGAGTACGGATTCTGAGAGTTTATTTCATCTCTCATAAAACCACTTTCAATGCATATGTTCTACAAGACTTGGCACTGTACTGCTGCAGACACGAAAGCTATTATTGTAACTGAACAATCAGATGTCAGTAAAATACTCTCTGCTGTTCTTTAGAGCACCTAGTGTTGTTACAGGCAGCCCTTCCCACTTTTTACAACAGTGTTTGATAATTCTTCTGTAATCCAGATACCCCTCTGTTCAGAAGAAAATGGAGAGTACTAATGAAAAACTATTAGCTTAGCAGAAATTAAAGCTGGATCAGTTACTTAAATGCACTTAATAATGTTTCAGTATCTGTAAAACCTAAAATAAGCCCTGCAATGATTTAATTTTAGAGTATTAAAAAAAAAAAAAGTTGGAAAAAAAAAGGGAAAGAAATAAATGTTTCAAATTTCCACAGTAAATATGAAGTCAGCAAAAATAAACGTTTTGCACATTTGCAATGCAGCCAATTCTCAATAAAAAGTCAGTACTTGGAGGTTCTGAAGTTTTACTGCAGTCAAAGCTAATACGATGCACATTCTACATATTCACATTCACAAGCATGGATACACGTAAAAAACAAACACTGACAATTTCATGTTTTATTGTCACTAGAAATGTGAACACATTTAGAGGCTTGGCATTTGATAGTAATAAAACAAGAAAGAGAAACTCAAACAGTGTAATTCTGAGCAATTAGAACATACTGCACCTGTCACAGTCGTTAGCCAAAGAGTACAAAAATCCTGTTACATGTTTCATGAACATACCAGACTTCTTGGATTCTTCCAACATACTGTGGATCTTGGAGGGTGACCAAACTAATCCTTCAGTTTCATGCTTTCATCATCTGAATAAATTATACCCTAAATCTTATCTTGCAAAATACCATTGTATTATATTTCATTTATGATAAATTTATATTATTTATAGGTATTTCCCTACTATAATCTTTCAGATCTTAATGAAAGATCCTAATTCCCACTGAAGTTTGCTATGGACAGGGTTAGAACCTTCCTAACCTGTTGTGTCAACAGAGGGCAGCCAGAAATTGGCATTGTAAATTTCCAGGTAAATTTAGAAGAACATTTCCCAGTAAGATAGGCATCCCCTATTGCAAGAAAAGCTTGTTTTCTTCAAATTGCTCAAAACACTTCAGCAAAGTCAGTAGTTTTGACCATGCAGTAGAATTTATGGCTTTCTACTGATGCTGTGATGCCCACTGTGTACCTTTCTGAAGGTAAATAGATCTGCAATAACTTTTACAAAAGCCCTTGTGTCATTGCAAAAAAATGTTAATTTGAATTTAAAAGGAATTTGGTTTTGTTTTGTTACAAACTCTTCCATATTTAAAGTGACTGTCAAGAGAGAATTATATTTTCATCACTCCTTTCCAGCACAAACTTGCAAGATATTAATTCTAATTTTAATTTCATAGAATCTATCTTTAAAATTTATTCTAAGAGCATCTGCCTAATTTTTTTCATAGAACTTGAGAAAAGTGACCATCACATTTCTTAAAGTAAAATAGGGGCATGAACACAATAAAAATACAGCTAAAAATACAGTAATGCATAAGGTCACATCACCAGCAAAACAAGGAGCATCCATCTCACATCACTATCTTCTTACAACATCATCAACCTCTATTTCAATACATACAGAGAGAACCTCTGTTTCCCAAGTTGGTTTTGCCCTGATTTTTAATGCACTTTTAAATGTTTACTCCAATTCAGAGGTCACACAGCATTAGCAAATGTTTTTAAAAGGCAAATCTATTCTCATGAATAAATACTGCACAGGCAAGAAGACACAAGGCCTGAGTAAGTCATTGGTGCATAGTGTTTACAACTCTTCAGTGTTTATGGGATGTAATCACCCTTCGGGGCGGAGATGACCGAAAGCCTGAATTCCTCTCACTGCAGCAAGGGCACCTGCTGCTGCCTTACTCAGTGCTCTGTTGAGCAGGATATGGGTTTGTAAAATGACTGGGGAAGAGAGACAATAAGAAATCTGTGATCCAGCTCTCTGTGACCTTTCTTAGACAGCTGAGGTGCAGTTATCCTTTCAGCTTAACGATTAAGAAATACAGAATTTGCATTATGAAAATTTTGAAAATGTCATTCTGAATAGCAAGATTCACACCAAGAGAAAAGGAATCAATTATTCCTTTTGACTAAAGTAGATGGAAGAAGCTGAAGTAATTGCTCCTTAAATAAAGTACTCCATTCCCCACACAAGATTTAATCTTTTAGCCTGAACAAAGATTGCAAGTCTTGTGCATATCCCACACATGTTTTTCATACTACTGCAGCAGCAGAAGGGAGGGTTAGTATCTCATTTGGTCTAGACAAACAAGTCATAACATGGTTTTAGATTTTTTGTCTGGACCCTGCTGACCAGGAGAATCTGAACAGCTAACAGGAGAATACAGTTCCAGTACACAGATATACTTTACCAACTCTCTCAGTTATCCTCCAATTTGTGAATAGTTGTTTATTTTGGCAATTTTCTGTAATTTAAAAATTGACCAAAGTTTTCTCTAGACTAATATAAAAATCAATAGGAAAAAACACATGTAGATGAAACTAGTTTTCATGCTGTATACAGTTTCTTAAACAGAATTAATCTAAAAAGTCTTAAACAGAAATAATTTCAAGTATACACTTACTTCTTTTAATTCAACCATGCAGTAATAGTTTAACTTGTAAATGCAAGTTTCCAACACTGGAAAAAAATAGACACACATTTCTCAAAACATTATGGTGGTTTCTGTGTTGCTCTTGAAGTCTACTGTTTCATCAATATCTACTACAGATTCAATTCAGCAAATATGGATGTACAAGTTTACAGCAAGTGCCAATCATAAAGTAAAATCTATTTGCATATCTAACCTACAGGATGGTACCCCACATGTAAGGAAAACATGCAAAAGCATTCAGGGAAGTACTTCACCACTGCACATGACAATACACTTAAAACACACTTGATAATACTAAACAGACACCAGACAGGTAGGCATCACTTGAGCTGAGCAACTGATCTGCTGTTAAAAGATTATTCAAGCAATTTCACATCCAGCAACATAAGCTGCAGTGTGCTGAATCATACACCTTTCTTCTTCCTTTCTCTAGAATAGTTACAATTCTAGACTTCAGGCTCTTCTGGCTAACAGGAACAAGTGAATGACATGTTAGATCCTGCCTGGATCTTTGTTCTACATCATCAAAAAACCCAGCCAACCCAGTGGAACTCAGCAAAGCACCCAACAACAGGCTCTTTTACACCTTGGTGTTGCCAGGTCCACCTTGCAGAGTTCCTTCTGTGTAGCCCATCAGCAGCATGAGTGCTCCAGTTGAGTAAAGGACTAAGGAGCATTTCCTCCTTCTCAGCTTTAGACAACAGCAGGACACAGTGTGATGATACAGCCAAGTGCTATGGATGTAAAATATAAGCAGGGCACGAACTCTACACCAACTGCAACATGATTACTGCTCAGTTTCATCCAATTTTACCTGCATTCTGTTTTCTCCTGAAAAACAGCATTTAGTGTCCTATGTGTGCCCATGTCATAGGGATCAAACCAAGCAACTAGCAATTAACATAAAAATAGAATTAAAAGAGCAAGGTAGTAACAGACTCTGGAAATGCAGAATTGCCTACTGTCTAGTGTTTAAAATTTGCAACAGCAGTAAGAAACTCAGAGAGGGACTAATTAATCCTGCAAGTTGCCCTGCAGTATGAGCAGTCTTTAGCAGAAGGGAGTCACTGAAGTGGTCTTTGCCTGTGTAGGAGCACATGCTGTGTTACTGAGCCGCTGCAAATGAAGCTTTGTTAAATGACACGACTACTGGGGAAAGGCATAAGGGGTTAATTATAGTCAAGCGCACATGAAATATTTTGTTCTCCATGATTAGCAACCTGAAACTAATAGTGCAAGTAAAACTGTCACCTTCTTGTTAATGGCATATTACAATATCATTTATATTAGTTTTTCCCTTAGGAAATAATAAGCTTTCTACTGTATGGAGGCTGTTAACAAGGGAATTCAGCAGAACTTAGAGGCTTATAATTCCTCTTTAATAAAATAATCACAGTAGAACTACAGTCATAAAGCCTTTCATTACATTCATGTGAGATCTTCCAGGAGGCTTACTCCTATGAGCAGTATTAAAGAACAAAGGTTAAATATTCTGCAGATACTGCATTCTGCAGAGGAATCTGGACATATCTAAACAGTGCCAGACAAAACAGTTTGGCCTATGACAAGTCTAAAAAGAGTAATACCACAGACCTCCAAGAATCTGTACAGTGCCAGCAACTCTCACTCTCACTCTTTATCTGGCTGCTTCCTTCAGGTTGTGACAGAAGTTTTCACCAATTAAAATAATTCAAGGAAGATATCAAATATTTCACACAAAGAATGCAAAATGAAAAAGATCCCAGAATGCTGTTTCCCATTTTAAAAATCTCTACATCCATATAATTTTGGTAAAAAAAAAAAACACCTTTGGATACCACTTTGAGTACCACTTAGGTTTTAACAAGAACATGTAAAGTTTGAATACGTGGTCCCAGTGATAGGAAGCTGTTTGTGAAATTACACCTGTGGGCTTGCAAACATTTATAAAATAACTAAACCCAGGTGTCCTGTCAGTGGTCTTATAACATATAAGCAACCCTAAATCTAATAGTAAATAGCAGGTTATTAATGAATCTCATTACAAAATTCACACTGTATCTTGCAATAGTACCCTAGATCAGATAAAAAAACTCATATCCTAGGATATGAAAATCTATATCAAGTCCATCACCATAAATAAAACCTACTACCTCACTACCAGTGTTAAGTGTTAGGTTACACATGGCTTTGAGGATCAGATTAGATGTTTTAAGACCTCTGTAGACTTCATTGACACCTCACCTTCAAATTAACAACAGCTACACAACACACATCAGGGAACCAGCAAGACTTCAAAAACTCTGTTTTCCTCCAACATTAAGTATAATGAAATGTTAAAATTACAACCTCCTATCATATTTTAAAATTTGGTTAAAAGCCAGCACATATTGAATTTCATCTGTTCTCTCACTGAGAATCAGCCTCCAAGTGACAAAGTAACATGGTTTCATGCACCACACTGAAGCACAACCCAAATAGACATACATTTTTTCTGCTTTTTTTCTGTCATGAAGCAATTCTGTTTTCTTACAGCAATACATCTGCAAGCTGTTCTTTCAATTGGTTGTATATTTTTGCTGCCCAGTAAGACCACAGTATGCCAAGTAGCTTTTTCTGCACCAGTCATGGCTACAACTGAATTACAGACTGGTAACAGTTGGGATTAAATGACATTCTAGAGACAGTATGTGCTATTGGAGCAAAATCTATATTTCTTCCCTATTAGCATACTAACCTGCCTTCATAACAGTTGCACAGAATAACACACAGAACAAGACAGGCCACCACGAAATTGTATTGCCATGGTAGAAGAGAATTTTCACCCTTGCCTCTTTCTCCTTTTTAACACTGATCTGCCACAGTAAAAACAGTGACAGAGACAAAGGCTCAGAACCCCAAACCTGCATGTAGAAAACAGTCCTCTAAAATATTGTTGTAGTTAGAAATGTCATCCAAGTCATCCAAGACTGAGTTCCCCTTTTCAGTTCCCAATTTTCTATCAGTATTTAATGAAATTGCATTGCATTAAGGAATCCCTCATAAAACAAGATGGTAAATAATACCCACACTTTATGAACAAAAACATTTAAATGTCTATCAGAAGGCTGGAGAAATTTATCTGTTTGGTATTTCAATATCATGCCTACTCTGAGCAACAGATGTACAATGTTTTTGTACAAAGAATTCCAACGACAACTTTACTAAAAAAACTTGTATAAGAACATGGAAAAGCTCAAGGATTAATCACTAAACTGCATTTTAATATCCATTTTATGTTACTGAAGCCAAGAGTTAATAGATAATTTAAAAGGCTCTGAGTGATATATATTCAAGTTTGGTCATATTCACATCTTAAATTTTGTAAAAATCAACTATTATCTGATGTCGGCATAATTTTGTTCCATTAAGCAATCTGTGCTAAAAGTAATTCTGGGATTATAAATCTAATGAGAACAAAATAGGTCTTATCCTATTGAGCTAAAAGGTACAGTGCAATGGCTCTGAATCTACAATATAAAGACAATCTCCTACTAGGACACTGCAATGTCTTTTCCTTGTAAATAATGGAAAATTGAAGTCCAAGTTTTTCTTTTTGCTTTATTAAACTTCACACAAGGATTAGGCACTCTGAATATATTGATTAAACAGAGATCTTTATATTTTTTCACAAAAAAATGCTGTTTTTAATGCTGACCTTTAAATCACTAAGAGTAACTATTCAGAAGTAAGACAAATTTAAAGTTGAATTCAGGTCCACAGAAGAGAGGATGCAGTCACAACAAAGACCATTTGCTCCTTATTAGTTTACAAAATCCAGCTGGAAGACTGGACCAACCCTGCATTTATTACATATTTAGATTGATATTAAAGGAATTAATGTGCCACTCTTTCAGGTATCAAGGAAAAAACACACAAAAACTTAAAATAAAAGCAAGAACAAATTTATTATAATAAAAGCAAAATGTCAAAGACTGTTCTATTCTGTGTCACTGAAGTTCAGGAAGACTAAGTCACATACTAATGAAGGTTGAAGCCTCAGTCTTACATTATAAAATGAGAGTTTCAGAATTCTCTCCAGGTCCTACCACCCTCCCTCCTAATTAGAAAGCAACCTGAATGAGACAGTATTTCCTTCCTACCTACAGTAGCCCAAGATTGAATGGTAACAGCTTTGTTTATCTAAACCAATGTACCTGCCAGTTTTAGGTTTATATTAGTAATTGAGTTTCACTATTACAGCATAAATTACAAGACAACCACATCAAACAGTTCTGCTTTATCCCTTCCCTTAAAAAAAAAATAACAAAAACCCAAAACCTATAAGCAAGACAGACCATCAGACTTTAGAATACATTTCCAATAAAGTGATGTTGATGTGGAATTTAGGATTAAAAATAGTACAAGAACTCTAACATTGCAAAATTAATAAACAAGTTATGACCCTTGTGTTCTCAACAAATCAGAGAAAAACAGAACTAGAATTAAGAAAACAAGCAGTAATTACAGTTTGTATTTAAACAGTAAATGTCTGTGTAAAGCACATCATTGTATCAACAATAGAATGTCTGATGAAGAGCCAACAGTCATGGAAATGCTTGTTCAGAGTAAGGATGCAAGAGATTCACAGGGACAAGAAGCAAAAGAAAAATTGTATTTTGTCCAAAAAATAAAATTGTATTTTATCCAAAGTCCAACTGCAATATAAGTATCAAAAATGTATTTGGAAAAGACAGTAGACACATATAAGGGGTCACAGGCAAATTTTTCTCTCCTGGTGAGATGCTGCAATATCCTCTTCGAGCCACTCACCATTTATATTGGAGAAATCAGTGACTGCACAAAAACAGGCAAGCCTTCTCTACTACTACTATTAGGAGGAATTTGGAGAACAAAGATACCAGAAATACCCATTCAGAAAGGGATAAAATAATGAAATACTCCAAAATGAGAGAAAAACAACTGCTCTTCAGCAGTAATGTTAAAGTATGACTTAACTTTCAACATGGCTAATTCCTTATGGAGAAACTGTTTGATAACAACTGGAAATAGAAAAAAGTTGAGAAAATACTGAAATTTCCCAAGCAAAGCTGCATATGAACAGTAATTATGGCTAATCCATTTGGTGTATTTCTTTGAGTTGGGTCAACAGAACTGATCCTGTGATAGTTATTGAAGAACTGTTAAAAAACTCACAAGTTTCTAGTTCTTAAAACGGATAAAGAGGATTCCACCCCAGAATATACTAAAACAGTCTTCCTTGAGCAGATTGATGTGTATGGGAGCTCCTGTATGATTCATGAGAAAACAAACTTTGTGAAGAAGTTCTTCTCACTTGTCCTGTTACAATTCCTGTTTGTGTCCACTGGGGCATTCCCCAATAGCTCATTGCTTTTCTGCCCTCATTTTGCCTACAAAGTTTGCAACAAAGGGTACTGGATGTGAAAACACAGAGATGAGGGAAAAATCTCATAACAGTATCTGCACTGTATCTGTGTGCAGTCCTGACAGCTGCACACTGGCATGCAAAGGAAGAGGAGCGTGCCCCTCTTCCCAGTCATGATTTGGATGCTGTTAATTGGTGATATTTCAGGCATGACAGGTAAAACCATCCAAGGAAACCAACATCACTCAAAGAGTTACAGAATGACCAAAGGCAGCCTCCACTCCCTAAGTGCACTCAACTCTCAGCAGCAATGAAGTAAAGGAGCTTCTTAGTTCTCCTTGGCCCTCCCACTGTAATTAATCTGGACGACCAGAGCTCCAGTGAAGCTCATTAATAGCTATTAAGGAACATGGTTAATGACACTATGGGCATGCATCAACACAGACACCCCATTTGTAGCTTTGCCAGAAATAAAGCATTTTTATGACAGATAATTTGCAGACTCGATTTCTCACAACGTATTCCCTCCCTGAAGGGAATATCACAATGCCAGGCTGTCTACACATACAGAAATATGCAGAGATATTTCATTTACCTGTGATTGTTTATCAGTTACAGCTCCTAGAATTATAGCTGGAGCTAGGCTTAGCAAAACATTAAAAAAAAATTAAAATCCACTACAGGAGCAAAATACTGAGGAAAAAAGGAATGTTTCTTTAAAGCATTTTTTTTCTTGAATACCAAATATTTAATGCAAATGTCAAATTATATTTGACCTTTTTTTTAATATTTCATTTTAGTTTAGAGAATTCTTTGAGCCAAAAACTGGGATAGAATGCTTGGTTATAGCTGGAGATATGGGAAAGTTGGCAAAAGTATAAAAACTTCCCAACAGCTTTGCATAAAGAACTGTTAAGGTTCATCCCTGAACTACATCCCTTCCAAAAGCAAAAAAGTCAAAATATTTTATGTGAAGACGCTGCCAGAAGTGTAGCAATACATTTTTAATTCCATTTCTTTCTGTGAAAAATTTCTTGCATTTCACTCTAAATTTATCTATTTTCTCCTCCCACCCCAAAACCTCAGCTTTTGGCAAGTGTAAAATCTGCCAGTATCTAACTAAGAGTTCACATCAATAGCACAAGATGGTTTTTGATATCCCTGTACATTATGTGAAATATGTATGCATTTCCATATTTCTAATTATAACAGTGGAAGAAAATTAAATTTAGTAGATAAGTTCAAGACTTCGCATCTTCCACATACCCTACAAAACAAAAACAGTGAAAGCACATGTAAGGCCCATATTTCCAAAAGTTATAATGCCAGAAGCTGTTACTGTGTTTTGGTCCCCAAAACCCAAATCTTGACCCTCTGGTGGAAACCCAAAGGAGGTACTCAATAGACCAGCCTGGATTAAGATGCCCATTTGATTACCCTTCTTACCGCTACTATCATGAATTTTTTTTTAATTATTGTTTCAAAAATCCTAAATTTCAGTTAAATTATAAAAAAGTCTAGAGATCACTGCCTAGTAAAAGTATTTGAAAACATACTTTCATTATATCCCTGTCTCTGTCTTTATAAAAAAGCATAAGAATTTTAAAATTTTTTTATACAAAAACTAGAAACAGAAGACACTAAAAGTATCTAAAACAAACCCAAACAAGACAGACATACAAAGAAGCACGCGCAGGGACAGTATGATATAGATCATAATGCTCACAACACTGACTGTGTCATATCAAACTTGCACTTCTTAGCAGCAGGAATTATTTTAGAGTAATGGCAATGTGGTACACATTTTTCCATCATAGATAGGAAACTAGGGAGAATCAAACCAGAGGAAGAGGGAGAAAATCCTTTCCCAGTAACTTTAATTTCCCATAGATCTTTTATATCTAGTGGATTCCATAAGCTGTTCCCTGCAGAAGCAACACAAATCTTCAGAGAACTGGAAGACACAGAATAAATTTCACATAATGCAGCTACATGACAATGCCTGCATAGATCTGGAGTTGTTATTTTTCAGACCTTGCAAACAACCCTCATTTAATGGCAACAAACTCACTCCAGAGCCTCAACTAAGCTAAAATCATTCGTCTGCAGATGCACACTGCCTTCAAATATGCATTCTGACTAACAGAGACTCCAAATTAGCTGTCTTGAAGCCACTGGCATGCATAAAGCTTGACACTTATCACTCACATGCAGAGAACCAATGCAATTGGGTTAGGTAAGTTGAACCATAGCCTGCTCTGAATGTCCAAACTGCTGAGTTAATTCATCAACTAGTAACTATCAAGTACACAATTAAGAACAAAGTATTTGTGCCTACTTTGGCTTTCCAGCTAAGGAAACTCATCCTACTTAACAAAATAATCACAGAGAAAGGTAGCAAACAAAAACTAAAGCTTTCTTCCTTTCCCTACAACAAAAGTTTCTTTCACTTATTGATGAATGTACTGAAAATATGCATGAAACCCTCACCCTCACTAGGAGAGGGAACCTCACATCTTTTGGGAAGACCCAAAAGTCCATCTTTCTCTACCCTGCTCAAGTGCCATGTTCATGAGCAAACTGGAGACTGACACTCTGCTGGTTGGCTACTCACCACTGTAGACCCAGGGTAAAAACTAACACTCATCATTCTTTCTGATTCAACATCGATTCAACACATCTTGTCACCTTGATCCAGGAGGAAAATTGAGCATTTCAATGTTTACCTATGAAATTCACATAGCCAAGTTAATATGAAATACTTCCCTCACTGCCTGGACACTGCCTTACCTTACTTCCCTAAAATAAAAGTCATTTGAAACACCACTATTTTGCTACAGAAGGACAGATCCCAAAGTACTCACCACTGTGAATAGCCCGCAGAAAAGATGATTATTACTGCATACATTTCTGAAGAGCTTGTCTCTCCATTGTGTCTGCAGACAAGATATGCTGTTTAAAGACACGCAGTGGAAATGAAAGGGATGCCCAGTGGGAGGCAAGAGCCAAGCTAAAGCCCACAATGGAACTGTTTTTATCACTGCAGTGCTTGTTGCTGCAAACAATGTAAGAATTCAGCACTCATTTGAAGTGTAGCCTTTAGAGTTACAGCTGTGCTAATGCACAGAGGGGAAAAAAAGTATCTTAAAGATGAGATGCATCATTTCTTTCACTTTAAATAGGAAATACAGCCTAGATATAGAGAGAGTGAGAGAAAATGTGGATAGCAGGTATATAAAATCTGAAAGCATGATTGCTGTAATAAAGATGCACATGCAGTGACTTTGACATCTGGGTAGTCTGAGACAGTTTATATGGCTCCTGCTTTGACTTACCACATAAGCACATTTATGTGCATCCAGTCTGAGAGGAAAATGGGCACAAAGAAAATACAAAGGTGTGGGGAACGTGTCTTCCTCCTGATTAAGTCCTCAGATTTCTTCTGAGTGAGGAACACAAGGATTTTCTTCTGGTGCAAGGATCCCTTGCACATTGACTCCTGTCATTACTAAGCAAAAGGGTTTGTGTCCTTTTCACATAAGCTTTCTGAAAGTACCAAGCCAACAGACATCCTACATCACACATATCTGATGACTGTCCTGGTAGGAGAAATTGAAGAGATTGGAGGTCCAAAAGTAAAGGCAGACCAAAAAAAAAAAACCAAAAAACAACCAACCACCCATCAGTAAAGTCTGGAGTGGTAGGGAAGGAAAGATATGAGCATAAAGAAAGCACTTCACGATGCAGGAATGTATGATGACAAGACCATGAGGGGCAGAAGAGGCATCAGTACAGCCAAAAAGGGAATTTGCTTGTGGTGCAATGATGTACAGAATACAAAGCAAGTGTTCTGGGAAACTGCTGTTACCCACATGTTCAGAAATGGACAAAAATAGAAGAGATTATATTTGTAAAGGAGCAAAAAACAATAACATGATGAAGAAATACATATACTTCCTTCCTAGGGCAGTAAAGCTGCAGAACATAATGAGATCTGATGGGAGATAAACTCAACCATCGAAGGAGCTGGAAATGCATTCTGGCAGCTATCAAAGATATGTAGCAAATGAAGATCAGTCTAAAAGGTAAACAGAAATGGTGCAGTCATTTATTTTCCTTTAGAAAATTACAGACAGATACCAAGGCCAAACCCTACTTTGGCATAGCATTCTGAGGACAAATGTAAACCAAAGGGACAAGAGCAAGGACTGGAAAAGGTCACAGAAAAGAACTGAATGGCTTGATGGACTTGGCCAGGGAGTTTTCATCAAATTACAGGATACTGGCACTCTCAAGACATACAAAATAACAGCCTTTTATCAATATCATATCAATTCCTTCCATGCAAGAGCCTGCCACCTAGGTAATTTATAAGTTTACCAAAGAAGGGCCTGTAGCTGATCCCTGGTAACTGAAGAAAAGCCAGAAAAAAATAATGGTAAGACCAAGGATGATTACTACGAAAGCCAAGAGTTATTTTAAATAAAATTTATCCGTATGAACTGATGTCCTGCTATTTTTTTGTGATTAACCAACTAATTAAGTATTAGTGGTTCCTCTGTAGAAAACCACAGACAAAGATGAAAATATTCTCAAAACAGGTACTACTATGCAACCAGGTGGTTGCAGATTTGACAGCACCTTGCCACTTTTCTCACAAATCATGCTATTAACTTCTCTTTCAGCTTCAAAGTCTGACACCAGTAGAGAAGGGACAGCTATGCTCAGAAAACTTTCAGTGCAAAGCCATCAAAAGACAATAAAAACAGCAATTTCAGACTCACAAGTGGTGTGGCAGCCAACCCTCACCCCACCATCTGAACACACATCCCTGGTGTCACACACTGCAACTCTGTTTCCTGACCTTTCATCCTAATACATATGGGGAAAAGAAAAGCACTTCAAGGCAAAATCTCTTGGAATAAAATGCTTCAGAGTGTGATGAATACTCTAACCAGGACTTGTTAATTAATTCTCACAATGCTTGTTACAAGTAGGTAGAGCAGAAAGATTATATTATTAGAGAGCAACCATATCAGAATCTATACAGTGATAGGCAATAAAATGGTCTAGAATGGCTAAAATATTTCTGTTTAAAAGAATACAGATTTACTGGAAAGCGACTAATTTTTTTTTAGATAAAGACTGAAACTTTTAAACTCCGATTTACAAGCCCAAAACTTATAAACATTCTGAAGAACCATTTACATGTACCTATCTGCCTTTTTGAAACATCTAGGCTATAAGAAATTTTGACATTGCTAAAATGACAAAGACTACATGTGAAACAAGTCAGTACCAGCATCACCTTGTCTTTCAGTATTCATGTAAATCTCTCTTGATGAAAACCATTTTAGAGTCCTTCACAGTGACACGCAGCTATTATATAAATCACAGAGAAGGTTTATATAAAGCTAAAAACTTTGTCTAACCCAAGCCCTCTTCATTGCTGTGTGATAGGCTATAGTTGAGGGGGTTTTTTTTACTGATTTCAGTCATTAGGGGGTATATGAAAAAAAGAAAAATCTTCTTCTGTGTAAAGCTTTTCCTTTTTATGAGATCTTATGGCCCTGTGCAAGCAGTGATCTCCTTTTCTTTTCAAGTATCTTTATGGAGACTCCAGGGAAGATTTCCTCTGGATAAGAAGACTTTGAGGGGCTGTAAGTCAGACACATGCTTTTGAGCCCTTCATGTCACCAGGGATCTGGGGAAGGAAAATTATCTCTCAAGACACTTTCAAAAGGGAAATCCACAGTGCTGTCTCTAGAGCAGTTAACAGCTCCATCTCTAAGGCCTCCCATTAGAGGCAAGAATGACAGCTTCTCTCTTTCCTATGCTTTAGAAGTGTTCCCTAATCAAACACACAGGACAGGTACACAGCTACCTCCCTAGAGATTCTTACTATATTTGACACCTCCTTGTTTAATCCTGAGCCTCCAGCTAATTAGTAATTCCTGAACAGAAATTGTTCAGTATCAAAAATCTCAGATTTGCAGAGGTAAACCCAACCACCAGAGCAATTTCTGAAGCATCTGGCTGAACAAATGGAAAGAACAAAACTACTTTCAATGGAAATATGCCGTCTATCTTTTGCATCAAATCATCAGGAGCTTTACAGCAAGTTTACAGCAAGTTACCAGACATACATTGCTAGGTATCACAGAACTTCTTACTGGGATTCATGCAGTGTTAAAGCTTGGGTGGAGTGAAAGGAGATATTAAATGGAGGGTTCAATGTTCTGTGGGAAATGAGGACACTGAGATGGTCATGTAGGTACCTGACTAAAGAGTTCCAGGGCAAATGCAAACACAAGGTTAAGTGCAGCAAGAGCTGCAAGGACCTTGTGCCTCAGCAGCTGATGGCTGGGTCACCTCATCAAAAACCAGCCTGGCAGAGGCTGGGCCTGCAAGGGAGATACCAGAGTGCTCAAGAAAGTACTGTTCAAGGTCCTGGGGGGGCTGCAATCAGCCTAACTGCAAGGATTTCACTCCTATAATGACTGGGTTTGCTATAAGACCTATCTTATAGGAAATATGTACATAATCTTCCTAATGGTGAGAAGTTCTTTTAGACATACACATACACACATACATATATATGAAAAGTGGGGAAAATACAGGCCGGCTAATTGGTTCAAATTCCAGATTTTGGGACTTGCTTGCCTCAGTTTGCAGCTTTCTCACTGAAGTTAAAAGGGAATTTTGCCCACATACACAGACTTCAGTAACAAGTTCTGACAGAGAGACAAGATGATCAGTCATGAGCAATCCAACATATCCTGCTCCCTCATTAGACCAAGAACAGTTTGTGAGGCTGTGAGGTTCCTTCTGCGACTGGCCCAGAGTCAGAGCGGATGTCGCCCATGGTTGCCTGTGTGCAAGGCTCAGCAGCCCCTGCCAGCTGCATGGGCAGCACATCCAGCCACACCACTCCTCTGCTGCCTCCCTTCCCTTCTCCCTGCCAGGGTGCCTGCACAGAAGAAGAGCAGCACTGGGACAGCTCTAGATGTGCCTCAGTGAGCCCTGGGACAGCTCTAGGTGTGCCTCAGTGAGCCCTGGGACAGCTCTAGGTGTGCCTCAGTGAGCCCTGGGACAGCTCTAGGTGTGCCTCAGTGAGCCCTGGGACAGCTCTAGGTCTGCCTCAGTGAGCCCTGGCATCTGCAAACAACAGAGACAGCAAAGCCCACCAAAGCTCTCTGGCCAAAGTCATTTCATTTGCTTCAAAGTCTTCTAAATCACAATAAGGCTTTGTTGTCAGATATTCAAGTACACTAAAAGAATTAACAGTTCCCTGAAAATTTAATGATTTCTCCAAAATATTCTCACAATATGAAACAAAAGGAATTACAGAAGACAGTGGTTCTGTGTATCTACTGACACTGACCAAGACTGATCAGCTACCTAGTTTTCAGAACAAAAATATTCCTTACCACAAGAAGAATCAGTACTGACACCAAGGGCTTCCTTGGATTTTGCTTAGGAGAATAAGCAGAGGTAACAGAAAACATCACTTTCACCAAAAAGTATACATTCTGAGGCAGGAATAATTTTTTAATAAGAAGTCTGTAACAGAAAAGCTGCACTCTATTCAGCTTTCAAAATACCAAAGATGAAATAAAGGAGTTTTCTAACCCCTCTTTCACAAACCTCATTGAATGAATTATTTATAAACAGGGAGGTTAATTTTGTTTGCATTTTCTGTTTTACATTTTTTCTCAGAAGTATGATAAAGGAGCAAAGTTGCTTACATGCCTTTTCAAAGACCTTTTGTTACATTTTGCCACTGAAAGTGCTCAAAAACTAATGATGGATCTCTAATGCACTATGGAATATGTTCTGTGCTACATGTAACATTTTTTGTGTATTAAAAAAGTAGGCTCAGAACTCTTCTGTATGACTTGCAGTAACAGCAGCTCCAGCTCTGCCCTATCCCCTGACATATTTGTTTCCAGATTTACTTCCTGAAGCTACAGTAAATTATTAAATGCAGTGTGGTGATTTGGGGTGAGTAGAGCCTTTCTCTCCTTGAAAGACCTAGATACTCTCAACCCCAAATCTCTGAACTCCACAGATCAGACACCCTGTAAAGCCTTCTTTTAGAAATTTTTTGTCAAAGACTAGTAAAACAGGCAATAAATTTTTAAAGCTATGTTATCTATAACTTTTACAATCAGACATAATACCTACTTCAGTTACCATAAAAAGTGTTGCAACAGATGTTTTGGGGTTTAATGAAGACAGTCAAGCGAATTTATTACCTATTTCTTGTAAGAGCTGACTGAGCAATTTTCAACAAATAACTTCCCCCACTATAGTATTTATTTTGTGCCTATATTGAACAGCAAGTATCAGACTGCAGTTCTTTCTCTTAGAATGAACCACTTCAAGTCTTTACAGGTCAGTCAAGCCTGCTGAGGCTCATGACTCAGCTGGAAGCAGTCAGTCCAGTGACAGAGCCCTGGCTGTCTTCAGCCAGCACAGCTGGGCACACTGTCACCTGAGAAATGATCATTTGTGTCTGAGTTAAAGGGGTGTAACTTTTCAGAAATATCTTAAAGACTTTGAGTGACTCCAATAAACATAAGCAACAAACCAGTTGAGTTGTTCTCTTGTATAAGACACACACTCACTGAGGCTGAAGAGCCAAGCTAACCAGGAAAAAAAGAAGAAATGCATCTCAAAGGAGATTTCCCTGAGACTGAGTCAAGCTCTGCTACAGACAGGGTAGAATTAACCCCAGGACTGGACATGGTTCATGCTCACTGTACTCACACTGTCTTGGTCACAGATCAGGTCTAAACACACATAGGCCTGGAAAGCCCTTTTGTGCACAACTTCTGAGCCTGCTTGTAAAAAGTAACAGTGATTTGCACTATTTAGAAACAAAGAGTTACCATGAGGTTATGTGTGGTCCAAAACCTAAACTCTAATATGGCTGAGAATCAAGCCAGGCAAAAGTTCATGTGGTGATTGATGGTTATAAAGTTATTCTTTCAACTCTCTGTGAACAAAAATCTCTGTGAAAACTCTGTGAGCAGTTCTCAGACTAAACTTCTATGAACTGAAGAAAGCCGAAGAAGCATCTAATAAATTTAATAAATTATAGCAGTAAAACATTATCAAATACAAATTTATATTTCTGAAAACAGCTAAGTTCATCAAAATACTCAGAGAACTAATTCTATTTTCTATTTTAAGCAAATGGTCTGAGTTTTTACAAAAGCAGCAAACTACTGTTTGCTATCAATGGCAACAAATATAATCAACTTCAAATGTTCACATGCAAGATACAGAGGGAATTTGCTGCAATCGGTTCAAACGAGGCAGATGGGGAGGAACATGCAGCTCCTACGACGTAGTGAGTCAGTGACAATAGAGACTGTGGTATTAGAAGTACTCAGCAACATTGTTGTACAAGAAAGGTCCCATTGTAGTACACTGCATTAACAGCAGCAAATCCTTGAGAGTTTTCCAGGCCTTGTCAGCCCAGACTGCTTTGACGAATGATATAAACAGAAGATGAAATAATCACTCACTAGTTTACAAGCACTGAAGTGCAGCTGTTAAAGAATTCTAGTCTGCATTATGACAGTGGAACAGTCATGCTTGGCAAACAGGCCAATATCTGAGCTTATGGCTGTCAGACATCCTGAATTCTTATCTTCCTTTTATATTTCTCAGGCTTATACCTCCAAAGACAGGGATCTCCTCCTTCACATTGTATTTCCCTACAGAAAACATGACTGGCAAACTCAAGGGGGGTGTTCCTCTGCTTGTCAGCTTCTAGATAAAGGCTTATCATTCAAGAACACCAGTCAATGTTTCTATTCTTTGTAGTCAGCTAATGATAAGAGAAACCCTCACTACCACAAAAAAAAAAAAAAAAAAAAAAAAAAAAAAAAAAAAAAAAAAAAAGAACAGATTATTATTTATTTTAAGGAAAATCAACATAAGCATGAAGTTAGAGACATTGAGCAGACTGTCATTTTATGGTTGGACTCAAAAAAGATCTTTTCTAAATCTAAATCCTCAACAATTCAGCATGTTCCATGCCAGGGGGAAAAAGCTGGAAAGACCATTGGGATCACTGACTGCAATTCTCTGCAATCCCAGGAAAATATAGTAAACAAGTCAGTAACACATGGGTCCTGTTAACACCAAGGACTATTTCCTAAATCTTCTACAACTGGTTTCAACCTGTGGGTCACAGACCAACCTAGGCAATTTAAAAAAAACTAACAGCCAACAACATCACCAAGTTTCAGTAGACTTTAATGATCAATGCACTCAGAAATTTTTCCAGAGGTACAGAAATGGAAAAAGCTTGAAGACAACTGGCCTACAGCCAGGTCAGTCTACAGTAAGAGGTCAAAGGCCAGAATCACAACACAACCTAAGAGCAGAGAAGATGGAATTTGGGCTGCAGTACTGACCCCCAGCAATGTTCTATGCCAAACAGTTCAGAAAACTCTGAGAAATGGATCACATTTAACAGAACACAGAGAGTTCAGAGAACACATTCAACAGAATCACATTCAACACAACACACAGAAAACAAAGTAAGCAGCTGTTCCCCACTTATCTCACCAAGGAGAAAAATTTCTTCACAAGTCCACATCTTGTTTAACACACTTCTGATTTAAACAAGTGCTGCAGAGTGATAACATAATTAAGCAAGAGGAGCACCAGGCTGATTTACCAAGTATCTCATCACTTCCTCTGGTACTTCAGTGATCAAAGGATGACAGCAATGAGAAGGCAGAGAAAGAAAACAAGGAATGAAGCTAAAGACTACCAAGCACCTTTAAGCTGTCTTTCTGGAGGAAGATCCCTTTTTGGGCCCCTCTTGAGTCTGGAGCAGGCATGAAGTATCTGATAACACTTTGTGAGCACTGGGAAGAGGAACTCCAATCCTAAGCACACAGACAGAGGTCACAAGGTTCTGTCTTCCTAACTGTGTTGTACAGATCAGAGCTTGGAAAAATTATTGGGACTCCCATTTCTCTTCACTTGACTATTTTCATACACCAGCAACCTGAGTTAAAATTCCACAATTTAAAATTTCATCCAGGATCAGCATCCAGAAAATCAATTGACCTTTCCCTTTATCAAGATAACTAATGGTCTCAACAAGTTTACTTTCTATGTAAATAATTTTCTATAGAAAAATAAATATAATTATTTTGCTGTAAAATCTCATCAAAAAGAGAATATAATTATGAGGAGAATGGCATAATACTTTTTTAAGCCATACTTCAGAACATTTCAATGAATTTTATCAGCATTTAAGAAGGAAGAAGAATGCCTTGAGGGAAGCCCTGTCAGCAATATTTCCCACCATTAACTTAAATCTCAGTATTATTTCAGATGACTGCATTGTAGGCACAATTTTCTAAAGCAGTGTGAACACTCTACTACATTGATGGCCACACTTTTCCCACATGAACAATTATTTGCAAATATGGATACAAAGGTAATTAGTAATCTTTTGGAAAGTTCACAGGCACACTTCATATTAACAACCTCTCATGAAGAAACTCACAGAACTTTGTAAAATTGGAATTAATGAGACCAGGATCAAACTACATCTTCATTTGTCTCTCTCCATGGTTTCATAAGGAAAATGATTTTGTAATACCAGATAAAAAACTTTCTGACCAAAAGCTAAAAAAAAAATCTCTTTTTTTCATATATGTAACATCACCAGAAATATTTTTTTTAATTGCCAAGTTTACATATATACTGACCTTTTTTGAGGAGCAATTTCATTTTCCCTCATGTCTATCTGAGCTGTAGCCCAACTTCCTCAGATAGCGTCCATCTTATCAACACTATCATAAGTTTTTCTTCAATTCTCAAGCTTCTTACTAACATTGTAATAACATGCTAAATCTTGAAAATACCTCTTAAAATTCTCAACTTCAAAGTGCATTTGCCAAAGGCCCTAGGATATATGACTATTTCCCAGTTAATGTGATAATCTGAGAAGATATTTTCAAATTATACATTCAAAGTAGCCCTAAAGAGATGGAGATATGACAGAATTCTAAATCTCTATATTTATTTATATTTCCTAAGACTGATTCACCTCACCAACAAAGTAGCTGGGTACAGATTTAAACAGCAAACAGATCAGAGCCTTCAATTTGCCTTAAGGGACTTCTCAGGGCCACTGGAGCCAGCAGAGCCTTTCCAACTGTTGCTGTGCTATTCTGCACTCAAAGAAACTCCTTCCATTTCTTCTTCAACCTCAGACAGAGCAATTTTACCTTATAAGTTCCCCTAATTGTCCCAGACAGTGAACTGAGCAATCCAGGCTAGCACCTTTTTCTGCCTGTCCCTTGATCCTCTCATGACTGAGTTTAAGTTGAATTTTGCCAGGTAAAGTGTTGTGTGTATGTAAGATACATATTTTTCTCCAGGGCCTTGTTCAGTAGTTTTCTGGACTCCTCTGCTTCACTTCACAGTGTATGAATTTTACAGTTAACTTACACTCCATGCACAGGTTTTATACAGAGGTAAACTACACCCCCAGGCAATTTAGCAATGCTATTTCTAGAAGAAGAAAAAAAAAAAAAAACAAAAACCACAACTTTCTACATTTTAAGTCAGTCACAAGTTACAGACTGTAATTTTTTCTTCCCTGCAAGCCCAAAAGAATGCATCATTTTAAAGCACATTTTCTCTTTTTACAAACACAAGTGATCTAAGAGAATTTTCTTCGCTATTAATTACCCCATGTCACAGCTAATTCATTTACTCTTCTGAGAAAATACATTTCAGACCCAAAACATGACACACATCCTGCTCCAAGCCTTCCTCTTACAGCACCCTGTAGATATTCCACTTCTACTGACTCAACACAACCACCCACAACTTCTCAAGGCAAGAGACAAAACTCCAGATTACGAACAGTCTCCCTGCAGGCCAGCAACAACAAAGACTAGTTATCAGCATTACCAAAATCCAGTTTAGAGCCCCAGTGCCACCATGAATGCAGACATGGACTCCCATCTTTGATCAACAAGCTATTTCTTGCATACCCACCACGTACTTTTGTCATGTTGAGCTGCACAAAGTGCAACTCCTCTTTGAATGTAATTGACCCAAGAAAGAAAATACAAACACCTTGAAATTATGACAATGCATAATCTGCCTCAAATTCACAAAATTTGTAGGAAGTGCTTTTTGACCAAACTATCATTTTAGTCTGAGTACATTTAGGTACTAGCATTGCCAGAATGCCCTACAGCAAATACAACTGACCACTGCTCTGATTTCTTTTTTATATTCCTGAAATTTTGCCATTCTTTAGAGCTATAGAGATGCCTTGAAGAAGGCATCTGGCTTCTTGTCCCTGTGTGTTCTCCATTTCCTTATAATGGCAGTGATAGACAGCTTTAAAGGTTAAAATCTAAAATAAAAATTTAAAAAGAGAGGAAGATTACCCTTCATATCAGTGAAAGCAGGATGAAGCTTAATTCTGTAATGCAAGGCTCACTGCAGCAGGTAACACAGAGGAAACTACATGAAACTTAGAGGTTTCACCTGCTGGTCACTGAAAGGCACTAAGTCTTCCAGAGACACTTTTCATTTCCATAATGCAATTCCACTTCTTGTAATGTAAATGAAAAAGACAAAACCTTAGTCTTGTCATGTAGATATAGTAAGCATTTACAAACCTTAGAATATACCCTGACAAAGCATCTGTGTACTGCTGCCAACAGATGTCATCACGATGATTAAAATGCAGTGGAAATAAAATAATCCAGTAAATCATGAAAAGCGTGTTCATAAAATCTATTGCATTGAGCAGTGGCAGGGAAGAAGGAAGTGTGGGGGGAACACCATGCTGCCAAACAACTGAAGACAGGTAAAAAAGACATCAGAATTTGAAGAGAAAATTTACATTTACAAACCTCACCAGGAGGTAGCATGATGGACCTGCTGTTCATACAAAATGGGGCATGGCTAGAAGTGATGAAGTGGCTCTGGAAAGTGCAACTACAGACAGGAAAGTCTGCTCAGCTAGATGCTTTTAAGAAACTGGAGATTTAATTAAGAACCCCAGGCATAAAGATACCAGCTACAACTCTACCGTCCCTGACTTGGCAACAAAAAACTCTAAGAACAAACCAAATGGACAACAAAGAGAAACACTTCCTGAGAAAAATACTGAGTTACTGAAAAAAAGTCTACTCAAAGACAGTAAAGACAGCAGTAAGTCTACTCAAAGATACTTTTGAGAACTAGGCTTGCAGATTGGATTCTAAAAGAATCAGGTATCACTAATTACATTGCCCAGATGAATCTCAGTTTTGTCTGGCGTTACATTATATTTCAAAACAGCAGTGTAAAAGCAAAGAGAACACACCATGGTCACAAAAATGTAAACTGCCCTCAACACATAACGAAGCATTAAGCCTTTGGAAAGACAGTTTTTTAAATGAAAAAAAAAGCTAGGTAGTGCTGAAACATGAGATTACTTTTCATGTGGACTACACAATGCTTTAACCCAGATATGACATGCTCCTTTCAAGCTGACTGGGGCAACTGGCTTTCTACAAGCTGAGGTTTGTCAACCTCAACTTCTGCTACACTGTGTCTTTCCCCATCTCATCCTGTGAGCAAAAATTCCTTTTTTCCTCTTGGAAAGTGAAATGCCTTGCACAGGCTGATTATTTGCAAAATGATTCATATGTGGCCTAAGGTGGTCTAAGATGTGGCATCCCTGCCCTTCTCCAACCTCTTTAAAAACCAGACCCATACTGTGCAAACACCTTGCTGAGACCAGAGGAGGAACAAGCTTTTTCTATTTCTGTTTGGGTCACTAAGTCCTACCTATATCAAAAACACTGTTACTTCCACAGTAACTGATGAACTTCAGGACAAAAGCAAGCTGAAAGGAAAGAAAAAAAAGAAAGTTTCACTAAAAAAAAATCTTAAAACTAATAATTGTGTTGCTCCCTCTTATTTCTTGTGCAGTTCAACATCCTAGCCTCTTTGGTTTGACTCTTGCAGACATCAGATCCTAAGTTCCTTTTCTCTAAAATTCTCAGATAACTTTGCTCATTCAAAAATATTTTCAAGTAGGATAGAAAACGGGCAAATCATCAGAATCATCATTTCAATTAGAATCCAGATATTATTTCACACAAGACAATGCTCAACTTACATCACAGTTTACTTTGGAGTTATGAAGCATTTTTTAAACTTATGTAAAATTAAGTTTAAACAAATTGTTTTAAAATAAAGGATTTGCAAACGCACAAAGACACTGAGAGACTCTGTCTCCCATAAGCCAACCATCCCAAGTTTTACCTTTATTTAGGAGCAGAGAGGTTAAGAAGACAAAGGCCTATGAAAATGCTCTAGATCATTACACATTTCTCTATTTAAAATATTATCAAGCAGCAAATAATTTGTGTTTCCTAAATATCATGTAATAGTATAAATAGGATCATTTACCCACTGACAAAGCCAATTCTCATTAACTTTACAAACATTCAGTTCTATGGAAAATCCTTTTATTCAATTTCTAAATAAGAATAAACCAGATTGTCAATGAGATTTTGAGGACATTGAAAGCATTCCATCAGCAATGTTACTAGTTAAAATCTCTAAGACTCAGATAAGTAAATTAAAAAGCAGAGGATAAAATGACTAAACTGAGGAATAGGATACTTAATAAGTCCCTGGTCCCACTGGGAATTTTTGGCTTGAGATTTATGTGTTTATATGAGAGAAATTAATTTCTTAGATATGATTCTGTTGACTATATGGGAGAGAAATTGTTTTCTTACTGTCCTTTTACTCCCTCTATGAAAGGTTGCTAAGGGAATAGTTCTCAGTAAGGTCAAGCAGCAGAAACCCTGCTGTGTGTTTTAATGCAGCCAAACAACACTTGAAATTAATGCCTCTTGGTTCTTTCTACCTTTAAGGACTGGCTGTTAGTGCTTTCCAGTATTCTTACTGCATACATGAATATGTAATAGGCAGAAGAGAGAAAATGGACAGGCACAACAGGGTCAGAATGAAGGAACTTCACAAAAGCTAGTGCAGACAGCCTCTTCCTGATAAAGCAAACCTTTCAGGCTATAAAAAGCACTCCATACCCACAAACCTGAGCCCTTTTTCAAACACAGCAATCAAGTCTCCAAATTATAATTAAATGCAAGCTATTAGGAAAAACATAAAAGAAAGCCTTTCAACATAGTTCTCATTTCAGATATTTATTGCCTGAAAGTTCTGTAAACGAAAGAAAATCTGGCATGTTGGCATATCATTATTATCTGCCTTTGAAATTATTACAGATCTACATATGATATGAGTATCTCAAAGTGTTCTATACCACTTAACAATCTCACTTCCATTTTCTTGACAAGATTACTAATATGAAAAGAGCTGCACTAAGGAGCAGCATCTGCTGCTCCCATTCCTTGGTGAAGAGTGAAATGGAAAGGATTCTCAGGATGGCACTGAGGATTTCGACCTCAGAGCCAACACAGTTCTGTGTAAGGAAGTCTACAGGACTCGTATGTGCCCTGTGCATTAAACATGTCATTCCTCAGCCTGAAACCTGACCACTTTCAACAGGTTTCCAAATGGAAAGGACCCACAGCATTTCCATGCGCAAGAAAAATCAGTGTGAGTACTGTTACATCAAAATAAAAAAAGTGTAAAAATGTGAAATTGAACATGTAAAACATTTTTAAAAATCATCAACTCAAATAACAGAAAATTACGGAAAAATCTCTTGCCAAGAAAAAAAGAAAAAAAGAGCTCTGTGGATCAATTTCATTCTAGCAGGTCGCTTTCAGAAAAACACAGACATTTGCAGATTTAAAAAAACCCTTAAATTTCCTGCAATTACAAGACTCACACAGCAGCATGATTCCAACAATCTAAGTAATATTTTTTTTCTGAGGGGCAAGTTGAAAAAACACCTCCAAGCACAAGATGACAGAGACAAATAAAGACACAGCAGGAATTCCCCTCAGAGGAAATTTATTATGAATAAAAGTATGAGAAACATTTTGATTTTTGCCTAAAAAAAGATTTTGGCTGCTCTGAAATGACAAAAAGTGAAACCTGAAGTAACTGTTTCAGCTACAGTCTTGGTGTGCTGTAGTCTTACAGTCAGGCACTATTATAGCTGTATAACTTGGCTTTGAGGCTTTGTTTTGTTTTCTTTCCAGTAAACAACTGTGGCAAGCCACAAACAGTTTTAATAAACATGACATCCTCTCTATTCAAAGAACGTGCAGCTTTAACTACTTTCACTGTATGGCTCAAACACAGCATGATAAATCACATCAAAATATTAAATTCATCTCATTCAGCAAGTATAAAGATGTAATTTAAAATGTAATACTTAGATAGTCAATCCCCTAATCATCTGTAGCTGGAAGATTCTGAACACAGAAAGGCTCAAGGCATATTCCCTACTGGACACATTACAGTAAGTCTAGCAATTAAATTATTTGTACAGAGTATATGGGCAAGCATGTATATGCATATATCCAGACTGTATTTCACAGTTCAGGATCCTGTTCTTGAGCCATTATTTTAACTAGATCAGATTGAGGAGGTTTTGTGTACTCATTTCACTTTTGCAGATCCTCCTCCACGCTAATGACTGAGAACAGCTGCCACAGACAAACAAAGTGCTCAGAAAATTATTTTCTCTAAAAAATAATAAATTAGTGAAACACAAAGAAAATCTTTAACCCTGAAACACGTTCCCTAACATTTTCATGAACACTGCTTATTTCTGATCTTTCAGGATAATTTCTAGCATACCAGTTAATGAGTAGCATATTTTCCATAATGAAATCCCAGAATAAGAAACCCAACTGCAGCTCCTTGGTAAATGAGCAAGATCAGCAGCAGGATCAGTGGGAAAGACCATTACATACTGAATAAGAACTGTAGCCTAACCTGCAGCTAATTTTCTATATGAGACCCTCAAAATAGATGGGTCACCCACACCTTACAAGGAAATAAAAGTATTAGCAAGTCTGTAATTAGAAGAAAGAAGAAATGCACTTAACCTGCTATGCAGTTGGAGGAAGTCAAAAAGCAAACAATAAAAAATAACCCTTTCAAACTAAGTAAGTCTTTCAACTGCAATGCATGAAAATAATAAGGCATCCTACAGCAAGCAGGGACTGAGATGCCTCTCGTGGCCTCCTCTCCACCCCTAGACTCCACCAAGCTGGGGCAGGACCAGGTGCCCCAATCAGGTCCCATCTACACTGCTGGTGTTTCCACAGAAAACCTCTTGCTCCCTTGGGATGTTCAGCTGTGACACATCCTCATTCCCCTGAGTGCCTGCAGCACTGGTGTGTGACACTGTGTCACACGAAGCTCTGGGCAGCCCAGCCCCAGCCCGAAGTGACAGGAGCCTCTGCAAAGGCAAAGCACGTGGCTGGGGTGGAACTAAGCCTGGTACAGCCTGTAAAAACACCCAGACTGCACCAGGGGTGTGCTGGAGTGGGACTGCCTCCCAGAAGTACCAAATATTCTGCACCTGCAGTTAAACTGTGACCAGAACAGAACAGCTGCTGGCTACCAAGTAACAAACAGCAAGAGGGATGAACCAACCAAACAAAAGGGGATATAGATATTGGCCCATAGTCTGTAGCCTGCCTTCATCCTCAGCACCAAAGGGACTCCCTCATGGGCAATCAACGCCTTTCCTTCCTGCTGCACGTCCCTGCTTTCAATATAATAAAAGCACAAGAATATCAGGAGATGGACATTTTAATTTGCTGTTTTCATTAGCTCTGAAAACACTCTTGTTTATAATACACCAAGACATACAACTCCAGAGCATAAAAACACAAGCACAGTGAGATGACAGTGTCACAGATGTCTTCACTGTGGCAGTCCTCAACAAGTCGTGGTCTGACCTCAGAGGGCCTAAGGAGGTAAAACTGTTAAACCCATTCACCCCACTGAGCAACAGCTTTTAAATGCAGAGAACCAGCAGAAAAAAACGTGTTGCTGCACAGCAAGGCGTCTCTGACCACTGGTGGGAACCCCTACCCACACTTTCTGGTTGGCTTTTAAAAACTTTTGGAAGTTGGTATTAAACTGAGGGAAAAAAGTATGTAATAGTATGTACTTTCCAGAGAGTTAGGAGTGCACCTGTCAAAACTTCCAAACAAGACCTTGCACCCCAATGAAAACAGTGTGAAATCTGTGTTCCAGCATGGAAGAAGAGCAGATAAAGGTAAAGTTATTTGACAGTGAAAGACTCAAGAGAAAACACTGAAGAAAAACTGACAGTACATCGATATAAACCAATCTTTTGCAATTCCGGCAGATGAGATTTTTTTTTAATGCTTTACTTAAAAAATCTAGGTACAACCTATAGGTTCTAACTATGGACCCAGTTCCCCAAGCCAGTGAAGTCAAATCAATAAAGTTTTGGGCTTTGTGATTATTTTTTTAACAAATAATTTTTTTAAAAAAATTTTAAAACAATGATAATAAAAAGCCCTAGTAATTTGTACATGCAATATTTCATGAATAAATGTAAATAGCAATGGAGCTGCTGAATCTGGTTTTCCAGATCTGTATTTCATCTTATTTGATCATCTTACACCTTCTCAACAAATAAAATCTCAGAAAACAACTGTGGTTGTAACATTAAATATATGTGCTGAGACAAGATAGATCAAGAGATATGTGCTGATCTATCTCCCTGAGATCCAGTGACATGATGTGGTGGGAATGGCTCAAAGCTGTGCCACAGGAGGTTTAGACTGGACACAAGGAAACATTTCCTTACTGCAAGGGTGTTTAGACACTGGAACAGCCTTTCCAGAGAGGTGCTTGATGCCACAAGCCTGTCAGTGGTTGAGGCATTTGGACATTGCTCTTAACAACACGCTTGAACTTTTCTTCAGCCCTGAATTATTCAGGCAGCTGGACTAGATATTGTTGTAGGTCACTTCCAATAGTCTTTTCTGTCTATTCTATTTTATGTCAAGTACATATCATTACCAAGTGCTACAGACTGTGCTAACAGATCACATTCGCTCAATGGTATACAGCACAGACACCCAAAAACTCAGCAGCTCTGAGTTGCTCTGAAACTACAGCAGTGTGTATGGGACTGACAATAAACCCATTTATGGAACACCATTCTTGCTCTCAAATCACATTCTGATTTTCCAAATTTGTTCTGGTTTCCAGAACTGACAGCATTTTAACATCAACAAGCACACATACAAGGCCTCTCAAATTAGAAACAATTCACTTGAAATTGCTATGCAGAGAGAACAGCAAGTTTCAGATCCAGGAAAGCTCCATAGACATGTAAGCATCATCCACTGGGAAAAAGGGGTTTAAAGTTTTGCAGTTTCTGAGTAACAGACTCCTTTGGATCCCTTCTCCTGAGGGCGCTACAAACAGCAAGTATTCGCTTTCTTATGTCCTAGTTTTGAACTACAGCTAACTATGCCCCCTTTGAAAGCAACATTTTAAAAACTTACAGGTCAGTTTTATTTGGGTTTTTTTAGTTTAAACATGCCATCATGTTTTCAAGCCCATCCACAAACCTGTTTGCCACCCACGTCATGCATGCAGTCCCTTCTGAGCACCAATGACAGGCTCAGAAATCTCAATTTGAACTGAAAGCTTAAAAGTTTCTCATAGCTTTGAGCTTGTTTGAATCCTTGAATCACAAAAAGGTTACTACAATACTAGTTTAAATACACACCACACAAAAACAAGCTCACATTGCAATCACTTAACTGAAACCGAGCACATAACTCTTTAGGAAGCGAGAATCTAGATTAACTTCATGTTTGTGGTTTGAGCTTATTTTTCCAAATCATATGAAAAGAAAAATGATTCCCCATGTATATTTCCTCCCATAACAGTCAGAGAGAAAACAATTTTTCCTTCAAGTAATTGCCACATACATAAAAGCAATATTATACCAAAAGCAACAACTGCTTGCAAGGGCAGACAAAACAGGCCTATTTTATGCTTACACCAGGGTCTGTTCATTCTTTACTGTTTCATCCCTTGCCTCTGGAGTTCCCTGCACCCATTTGCTGCACTTCGTTATAGAATGAATTTGATGGGACCAAAACAATCTCATTGCTTATCAGCACAACAGAACCTTGTTTATGCAATATACATTGAAATGAATAACAAAGAAAGAAACAAAATGTATACTTTTTGTTAATTGCAGTTCTCTGGCACCTAACACAACCATTAACATGAGTGTCCACCAAGTCTTCGAAGAAAAAGTATCTCTGAATTTTATTTACCGATTTCAGTCACCAGAAACTATCACTATAGCTCCCTTTTATCTCACTACAGCAAATTCCCTAGAGTTTTTTTTTTATTTTTCCCCAAAATCTAGCAATACTTCTCAGCACATCTCAGCACTGAAAACTAGTCTGTATGAAAAGCAAGGTATCTTTTGTTTGGCCTTTAGTTCTGTGAATGCATTGCTCCTCCAAGAAAACCCTACTGGTACTACTCTTCTGTGCTTCCTACCCATGCAGATGTTTTCTAACGGTGCAGTAAATGCCAGGACAAACACACTAGCATGTGAACTATCTCTATCATTAATTAAAAGTTTCATGGTTGTATAATAGACATTGTTATGTGGAACAATGACTTTCTGTAATTCTACCAGCACAATATCATTGAAATTAAGATCCCTCTTTAAAGTTCTCTTTTAAAAGGACTTAAGGATAATTTACAATGTCATCTTACAAGACTGTGCAAAAGACACTTCAAATAAAAACAGTATTTGTGATTGGTTTCCTTGCGTGAACTATTCTGGTGGTGATAGACAATGGTCTATTTTTATTCCAAATTGGTTTTCACTAGTAAAAAAAAGTCCCATCCCTGTGAAGCTAAGGCTTGCAACATTGATTTCCACACCACTGCTTGGAAAGATGCTGCAGAAGAATAATGTGGATGTCAGGGCGTTTTATGTAGTGGCAGCAAGATTCTGTGAGCAATCTGGGCAGTGGATTTGCTCCAGGTTGTTCTGAATATTACATGCAGTATTTTACCAAAGTGAGCAGGACATCCATACAGTGGGATACAATGAGATTTTGAATAATCAGAACACCAAGTAACACTGAGCAATGAGACACTGCTCAGTAAGAATAGACCAGCAACTTGTACATCCCATGGATTATTCAGTCCACATAGATGACAGTTTCAAAGGTAGGAGATTAAATCTTAAATTTAAAAAAAAGACCTGACCTGAACCAACAAAGCAAGCCAGGAAACTAAGCAAAGTCAGACACTCTTTTCTTAGGCCTCCCATTGTGGCAAGCTTTTATTTGCAGAAAGGATCATTCCACAGTCCTCCCAAAAGAAAACACCTTGATGTGCCTTAATGAAGCAGCAATAGAGAACAAGTTCTTTTTGCAATTGTGAAAAATCGTCAACCACTTCCTTAATTCTCCAGCATGGTATCAGTCCATCAAAGAGCAATTCTAACTGCAATGGGCAGTGAAAGAGCATCTTGGAAGGGACAGTAGAAAACATCTTTATTTACATATATTCAGGTAGCACAAAGCTCCTGTAATAAAAGGGCTGAAAATCTGACCAGGCTCTTTTTTGTGGATGCAGCATAGAAGTTCAACAGAGAGAATTTATTTTCATAGTAGCCTTCATAAATGCAACCCCAATCTTCGAGGTTAGCAAATAACTCCCTTTAAAAAAAGTATTACTAGACCAAGAAGAATCCTCCACTAGGTCATGCTTTCCTGCTTTTAACATAACTGAGCAAAGAGACCCCATCCACCAGACTGCCAGCTCAGATCGCTGGGCATTCAAAATGGTTTCATACAGTTTTACTTCTGAGAAGAGACATTGTTGAAAGCTATTGTTCAGCCAGCCAACTACTGTCACTTCCATGAATATGAATAAGCTCCAATATAGGACACTGAGTTTTTGCAAATGTAAGAAGATCCAATTGTCCAGTTATTCTTTGCCAATAAATCAACCCACCAGTATTTAGAGATTTTTGGTTTCCTCTGGTGTTTGAATATGTGGGTGGAGTTTTGTTTTCAAGTTCTCTTCTTCCCATTTTCATAAAGATTTTTTTTCATAACACCTTGCTAAGTTTTCAGAGCAGCTGAAGGAATCTTCCTGTCAATGGGATGAGGCCCTTGAAAATATATATATATTGCTGTTTCTCCTAATATTAACTAGCATCTACTCTGAGGAAAAGCGCGAGCATAAGAAATTGTTCAGAGTTCATGAAAATTAACATTTGGTATAATTTTGTAGCCATAATTTACATGTACACAACTTAGACATAAATACATATGGATTAATGTAAATTTTCATACCGGGAAAGATTCACTGTGCTCTGTAAAACTAAGGGTAAGGCTGGTGATGAATCATTTTTTTAAATATTCTAGTCTGGGTATATAAATAGCTTTCTGTTTCTAGAATAATTACTACTGAAAAACACAGCTTCTTAAATAACCTAGGCCATAATTAACCTTCACTTCATTAAATCACAAATAATATATTTTAAAAGTCTTATTTGTAAAGGCAAGCTGATTAATTTAAACGTTTCCCTTTTGCAAAAAAAAAAAGAAAAAAAAATCTAATTGGAATGATTTGCCAACGCAGCTACTTTTCAGATCTTGCGAACTCTGAGAAAGCTTTCAGCCGGGCTCCCTCACCCCCTGCCCGGCCTCCCGAGGGAGCTCCGCGCTCACGGTGCCGCCCCGGCCCTGCCTCCCTGGCGGCTGGGGGAGAGGTGCCGCCTTGTGCCCGCACCTTTCGCGGCCGCTCTGGCTGGAGTCAAACCCCCTGCCCGGCCCCTCGGTGCCGCATCACCGCCTCCCTCCCGGTGGGCGGGCGGGACCCCTGCCCTGTCCCAGTGCGTCCACGCGTGGCCCTGCTGGTGGCACGGGGGCAACGGTGCGACGCGGCCCGGCCTGCCCTCCGCGCTGGCGGATCCAGGAGCGCTGTGAGCCCCCCATGTCCGGCGCTGCCCTGCCCTGTCCGGCCGTGCCTGCGCAGCGCGGCTGCCGCCCGGCCCGG
>VZRH01002850.1:239968-296711 GCA_013397555.1 Urocynchramus pylzowi | reverse complement strand
GGGGCGAGCGCGCAGCGCTACGGGGAGCGCCCAGCCGGGGCCACAGCAGGGCAGCTGGCCGCGATGGAATAGATATAGATAGAGCCAGAATTATATATGTGTATATATATATATCTTTATATATAACGCATGTCACCCCGTGGAAAGGGGTAGGGGACGGATGCTCCAAGCGCAGGGATGCGAGGCGGGTGGGCAGCCTCCGGCTGCAGGCTGTTCCGCGGGGCCGCAGCCGCTGCCCGGAGAGTGCCCAGCGCTGCGTACCCTCCCGCAGCTCCCGCCCGGCCCGGCACCGCGGGACGCCCCCGCAGGTAAGGGCGCGGGGCTGCGCCCGCTGCCGCTCCTCTAACTTCAGCGACGGGAGGTGGCGCGGGGGCAACGCGCCGAAGCGGGAGGTGGAGGGAATGCCCCTTCCTCCTTCCACACGCTCGAGCCCGGGACATGATCCGTGTTTGAGGAGAGAAATGGAAATGAGAGGTTTTTATCCCCGCGCTGGGGAAGAGGTGGTGGGGAAGAAAAGTGGTACAGCAGAACCTTTTCTTGTTTTGTTTTGTTCTAGTTTTCAATGAAATCCAATTCATAAATTGGACATGCTCAGGCTCAGAAGACTAATTCATCCCCTAAAACAAACGCATCAGTGATTGCAGGCACCCAAACGTGACAAGCGTCTCAATATACCGAGGATCCAGAGAAAACAAATTCATTCAGGAGCCCGAAACGTAATTAAAACTACTGCCAAGAAAATTAGTTGAGAGCAGGATGTTACCAAGATTATTAAGTTGCTGCGAGGCTGAGGCACGGACCGCTATAGTGATACATACAGATAATGTCAGTCTTTGGATAACGGGAGGAAGAGCGATTCCTGGAGGTGGCCGTCTTGCAAGCGCAAGCCTGGTAACAGCGCGCCGTGGCCGCATCCTGCTCCCGAGATGGCACCGGCGAGCCGGGGACTCGGCGGGGGAGGAGCGGCCCCCGCCGCCTGCTGAGCCCCGGCAGAGTGGCCGCAAAGGGGCCGGCGGCGCCCGTACCCCCGGCACTGGCTACAGCATCCCTGTCATGTGTATTCAGCACACTTTTTATAACCATCACCTGTACGTGCGCTAGTAAACGCTCCTGATGCTGAGCAGTGCTTGCTTGCAGGAGCGATCGCTGCAATGTATTTATTCAATGTAGAAATTTTTTTTTTCCCATGCAGAGCACAGTACGGCAAGAACTGCTCAACGCTAAGGAGTAGGAAATATAGATAAGGGAAGGCAGAAGGGAGAGGGAACACACAGTATAGATGGAGCAGAGTGAAAGGGAAGAAAGCTGAAATGGAAATTATATGAACAAGAATCCCTGTTGATCCACATGCATCAACATGTGTATATTCAGCGGTAGTTGCAAACACAACATTTGAACAGGGAAGAGCAGGGGGTAAATAAAACAAGATATGCTTTTTAAAAATAAATCACTTGTTAACTACTCTTACTTACAGTCCTTGTCTTAAATATGCAATTTCACACTGATCAATGCAGAATGATATATACTATACTCTGCATTTCATGTAATAAAAATACTTAATCCAGATAATTGGCTTCTGGGACAGAGATCAATAGAAATGTTCCTTATTTGACTACGTTAGCAAGTCAAAATTAATTCTAATTTACATTTGCTTCAAATCAATATGCACTTAGTGACTTACACAGGCTCTTTAAAAAGTTAAGCACCTATATTGACCAGAGTCATATATATGTCAGTAACAAGTACATGTGTGGGAATTAGAGAGGGGGAAAGTGTTATTGCAGAACCAAGTCTCTGACTCTTATAGAGGAAAAGAGGCTAAATTTATTTGTGTTTGAGAAGTGCTTTGGCATCCTAGCCTAAACCCTGTAGAAATATGCAGCTATTAATCCCACGATTTATGCAGGCACCCAAACGCCAGTCAGTTGGACTCCAAGCACTTGGGAGCAGGCTTGCCTCCTACTTTAGTTTGTACAGCGAGGTCTTGACCTCGGCTGGGATGCCTCTGGATGCTATTTTAGTAATAGAAAAATAGTAATATAAAATATTAAAACTCTAAACCCAGTGAATTGGACAATTTACAAAATTTCCTGTGAAATACAAGAGCAAATGCTCTGAATGCAGGAAAGGATCTGGTCCCAGCCAAGGGAGGGAGAGGGGAAAAGACAAGAGACCAGAATACAGTAAAACAGATCAACTGAAGTAGGCCCCAAAATCAGACAGAAAGCTACAGTCAGAAGACAAAAACAAACCAGAAAAATACACAGCAGAAATTTCAAATACTATATAATCTGACATATAACATGCCAAGTACGAGACCTAAATGGATCCACCACAGCAAAGAGGATTGCAGCTTCAGTAGCATCTCTGCAAGATGAAAAGTTGCCACATCAAAACTTCATTGTGTCTGGTTTTAATTCAGGTTCCATTATCTTTTCTTTCCCATTATTTGCATTTTTTTCCTTTCTCCTCTCCTTCTAGTGGTTGGTTTTGGTTAGTTTTTTTTTTCTAAACAAAAAAAATCCCAACAACTTTGGCTTGGATTATGTTTTTCGTAATAATTACTTCTTCTCCTATGATTTCTCCTCCTTCCAAACAAGCTATCAGTGCTACATTTCTAAGCCCAGTACAAATGAGAGCACTCCTTTCAGCCCTGCCATTCCTGGTTTGCAATCGGGGGAGCACTGACCCTTTGCAGCGGGTGTACATTGTTTAGGTGCAGCAATCAGCACTAAAAGGCCAATCCCTTTGCCAACATTTTGCATACTAAGAATGTTCCAAGCTGCTGTGATATTCCATCATCATTGTGTAGGGGACAGCTCATGACACATTATTCCACAAGGTGCCACTGGATTTACAGTGCCCACAGAAGAATGACATCTCAACAGAAATAAGTGAGGTGTAAACCCAGCTCAAGCGACAGCCACGTAGTCACAGTTCTACTCGGTGGCAACAGATGCGATTCTGTGCACGTCTCAGACAGCTCTTACCACCCTTGCAAACCACTGTGGTGATTTTGAGCTGACCTACCACAAGTTATTGCTGTGCTCATTTCTGTTGTCTGAATGAACGTAGTATCAAACCTGTATCACATGGGTTTTGCTAGACAAGAGGATGGCTGGAGTAACTCTCCAAAAACTGCATTGCAGTTAGAAACACAGAACATCCCAGAAAGGTGAATTGAAAGGCTTGTGCAGTGCCATACCCAGAGCCTTGTGCCCAGGGCTCTGTCCCTCTGTGCTGCCATAACAAGAATGAAGCACATTTTGAAAGACATCATCAGAACCATGGCTGCAGGATATGCCTGGATTTGGAAAGCACCTCACATTTACAAAACTGCTTCATAAGCAGGAGCTCTGCAAGACCATAACAGTGAGACTTTTATCATAGCCTATTTTCAGGAAAAAAAAATGGAGGGCTTTAAGATTCAGTGTTTCTTGAGTCTTCTCCCAAGTTTCACCCATTTACTATAGCTAAACTGGGGCTTCCCCACATAAAATCGTGTATATAGCTATCTGTGTACATGTAGCAATGATTTATTCCTTCTGAAAGCAAATGGAACTCCTCCTCTGTGTCAGTTAAACAGGTGCAAAGATGCAGCTAATACCTCTAGTTGTTAGCTTCTCAGTCTATGGAGTTGGAAGAATGAAAAAAAACCTGCAAAATATCCTAATACACATGGTAACAATCTCCCTTCCTTCCCCAATAGCCAAGATCTCTACTGTTAACACACCCACAAAAAATTAACATTTCTTATTCTAAAATGCCATGAAATTCAACAGCTGTGCTTCTCTTCAGCAACAGTAATGCAAAACCACAAGCCTAACTTTATTCCAAAGTTTGTGGATGCTTATATTTAAAAATTCATTTTGTCATTCTCCTGTGGTGACAGCCCGAGGTTTCAGTTGCTTTATTGAAGCTTCCTTTAGCTTCTTGAAACCACCTTTTCTCTTTTCATGGTTGATAGTATAGTATGATAATCTTGCAGGAGTAAATGGACTAGAGTCTGCAAGAAGAGGCTGCTGAATTGTAGAGTTCTTTGCAGGACAGTTAACATTCTTGATTAATTTGTTGTGTGCCTACTAACAAGCTGAAACTTTGCTACAGTCAACACTTTATCTGGATTGACATGCCTTTTAAGATGCCATAAAGAAGGCAAAGCACTGTTATTTCCATATTTTTTACCTGATTTAATTCAGCAGAGTACACACAGCCTAGATGGAATTTAATTTGTACTTATGTTTGGTTAATTTCATAACTTCTATATCTGTTGCATCTTGGTAAGATTCATATATACTTCCCTACTCCTCTCTTTCAACTGTGACTTTTTACAACTGATTTTTCTTTAATGGGCATTTTCTTTACAATAGACAAGGGTCTCAATAGGCTTTTCCAGCCTCCCACATTTTTATAGTTGCATAAATCCACTCCTAATGTAGCGCAAGGCAAATTGTATCAGTGTTGGTAAATGTAAACTCTATCTTGGCATTTGTATATAGTTAATACTTTGATTCGGAAGAAAAGCAATCTCTTTATTCACAATATTTTAATATCACCGATATGTGTTTCACTAGAACTCTAACACACAGGTGACCAAAGAATTTTTTGTTATTACTTGTAAGGGATGGGAGTGTACATAGTTAAAAGAAAATACCTTTCTCCTTCATTTCTAATCAAGCCCCTTGTCATTATATTCACTACATACTAACTGGAAAAGGCTAAACTCTGTCAGTTTGTTTTCCTGAGCAGAGATCCTTCCTTTTTTTTTTTCCCCTAAAAAAAATTAAGGAAGTAAAGTAGGTATGGTTGACATATTTGTTACAGTACAGCTGCGTAAGAATGCAGGCTCTCCAAGTAAAAGTGTTTGTCAATTGTTCCTAATTTAATAGTAGCCATATCAAGATAATCTCTGAACTAACTTCACTGGCATTCATCTGAGAGAAAAAAAAACAATTTACAAAATTCTTCAATATAAAACTCTCCAATATAAAACCATCTTCAGGGGAACTCCATTCAAAAACATCTTGCATGCCTCACTGATCCATCCACATAGTACACACAGTCCAGTCTCATGAGCTGTTCAATGAGCTGCCTATTACAGATAATGAGACATTGCTAGGACAGCTGTCCTCTGCCATCACAGCAACCCAAAAAGGCAGACACATTCCAAAGGGAAAATCACAACAGGAAAAGCCCCAGATGTCATTTCTTGTGCAGCCTCCATAAAAACATACTGACCAATCTCACAGGTAGCGATAGGCCAAGAATGACACCTATGTTTTACAGATACTTCACTGTGAATACATATCCCAGTACTTCCATTATTATAAAACTTCCTAACGCCTGACCATAAAAATACATCCTGGCTTTGTTAGAGTCAATTGAAGCTGCAGGGTGGTTATGCCTGACAAAGGAAAAAGGAAGCCACTAGAATTTAACCTGTACGTCACCTCAGCTGCGTGAAGACTCTGGAGAAACTCTGGAGACATCACATTCCTGCTACTTTGCCCTTTACCCATCTAGACAGTAACAAAACCAGCAAAGTAGATGCTGCTGCATGGTGAAGCAGAGAACCAGAAAAGTCTGAAAACGTACATTTAAAAAGTTCTGCCCTCCAGCCAAGACCCAGTAACTGATCTCGAGTTTCTTCCTGCTTCACTGCAAACTCCACCAAGAAGTGATGTAAGCAGAAATATTTTGCTTCAAGCCAGAAATTTGAACACTGCCCTTTCTGCATCTCAGGCAAAGAATAGGGACCTTTTCAACTGCACTAATTCAGTCCTTTGCCGTCACTAAATACTGATGCAGTTTGTGTGTGCAGAGTCCTCTGAAAGCCTAACAATAGAAAGTACTCTAAGGGAAAATTAATTTTACCTTAAAAAAATCCCTGATTTTTCTCAGCAGTCCATTCTAAACTATATTATGTTTAGTGACTGTCTCACAATGGACCATTTCTACCAGTAGGTAAGGCCACTCTTTTGTCATGCAATGCTGTGTCATGGAGTTGGTGGCTTGGATTTTTTTGTTTGGGGTGGGGTTTGTTTATTTGTTTGTTTCCCAGTGTGTTTCTGCAACCATTAGTAGAAATGAGGTGCAGAATTGGCCTTCTCAGTGACCCCCATTAGCATTAATGGCAGTCCCACACAGAATATATTTTCCCAGGGATCTTTGTGCTCTTTGGGAAAAGATTCCCTGTAATGGAGTTCATAATTCATACTCATGTTTCCAGGAAGGGTTGAAATGAAGATTGTTCATTAGCAGAAACACCAGCTTCTCATTGTATGCCTGACTTACATTCTTCCAAAGCCTTTGCTTGTTGTATTTTTTGTCCCTTAGAGGAAAGAAAAAAATCACGCCGAAGAGTAGGGCAAAGTGTCACAGTACATCTTAAATTTCCTACTCAAAGAAGGGGATACTTTTTTAAAGGCAGTTCAGTCCAGCCATTGGAGCAGAGGGGACATGATTCCTGGGCTCCATTCCCACCACAGTCACCGATTCATTTCATGACTAATTGAGTGGACTGTTGCATGAACATTGTATTCAGTTCTTAATTTAAGGGTGAACAAGAACATCAAGTTCCTTTCCTCAGTTCCTGCACTCAGTCAGCTGTCCTACTTCTCTAGGAGGTATAGGGGAAACACAGTAGGTTTATTTTTGGCAAGTCAAACAAGTAATTTTAAGTAATTTCAAGTTTGTAGATCCTAGAGATTAGGGGAAAATTGTCTTATTTTAAATAGTTTCAAACAGAAAATACTCTTTATGGTACTTGAGACTAACCCATTCCACTCAACTGAGTCTGGATGCAAATTTTCAGTATCCAAGCTCCATTGCTGACCTGAGTGACAGGACTTCAAATGTCTAATGATTTCTTTTCCTTTCAATTTTTTAACTATGGTGGGGAGGGTTATGTGAAATAGGGGACAATACCTTAGATTGAGATGGATAAGAAAAGCTCTAGAGACAAACCCACCCAGAGCTACAAGCCGGTTATACTCCCTTCTAAGTTACATTCAAGTAATCTCTTCTATTCTGCTAGAGTAAGCACTTGAACTAGGTCTCCCACATGGGAAAGGGGTGTCCTGATGACTAGGTGCTGGAAAAAGAGCAGGGGAAGAATATACACCTCTTTTGAGAAAGAAAAAAAAAAGTTAAACCACCTTGAAACATTTCCATATGGCCTGGTGAGAAAGAGGGAGAGAAGAAAAAAAGAAAAGCACACTGCTTCCTTTCTACTTTTGGCTGTAGAAGGTGTTTGTGTGAAAGAACAGCTTTCTAACCCCGGTTTCCCGTGTCAAGAAGTTTGTTTATGTCAGGTTGATTTTCTGTTGACATTTTATGCTGCTCCCTGAAAATAAACTATTTCTATGAGCACACCCAGGCATTCACAACCATTGCAATGGTTTGAGTCATGTAAGCCACATCTTGGTGGTGCCTCATCCCTTCAACACCTCCCCTTGCCATTCACACAGCCTCGGCTGAAAGCGTAAGTGTATCATAGATCCGTTTGCAGTAGTCTATAGTGTGGCCAGTGGAAATAGGAAACCCAGGACTACCTGGCTTTGTAACATTCCATATAGCACCATTGGGATGTTATTGCCACAGTGTAGAAGTTTAAGCTACAGAAAAAGTACAAATTAGTGGAAGAACTCCAGAATACTTTGGTTGCAGGTGCACAACACCTGACTACATTGGAAACAACGACCTCTCTTTACTGATTCTTATTCAAAATGAACTTAAAGCTGTTATTCCATTTACTTGATGCAACAGTTCTGAGAAAGAGTATAAAAAAGCCCAAACATTTTTTTCCGGTCTTCTGAAAACTTGGAGATATTGCAGTAAAGCATTTATGAAAAGGGCAGGGAGGATAAAAAACAGGTGCCACTTTAAGCATCCAGCACTCCATGAGTCACGGTCCCTGTCACTGTACCCGAATGAAACTTCACTGACCAACGGTTTCTGAAGTTCCCACGTTCTCCAATGTCTTCATAATATCACTAAATACACTTTCACCTTGCTCCCAGTCCAAACTGTGCTGCACTATACAGCAATAGTAAAATACAGCTACATGCTATTTTATTTTATTTTATCCAGCTGAATGTAAGCCTGCAGTGGAAACAGCTTTGTTTGCTGCAGTGCTGTATTATCACACATGACTAGACCAGGCAACATTGATTCTTAAGCAATGGCATTGATTACAACTCTTAGTTTTAAAATGCTGGCAGGATACAGCCCTTAGATAAGCACTTTAAGATCAAATTTGAATTGCATTTCCCAGCAGCTCTCCTTTTTATACAGAGACTATATAAAAGAATTAGGAATAATGTTACTGGCTTCAACTTGTACTGAGGATTTACACCAGTATGGTTTCAGTGGTAGAAGCTTTTAGTACTTCACACTTACAAAACTATATTATGCTTTAGATTATTGTTTTCAAAATGGAAAATCTTCTTTTGTCCCTTCACTAGTTAAAAAAGATGCTTTTTTTTCCAGAGAGATAAACTTATTAAATTTAATTTGACCTTTCAGAGCATAGTAAAGTAGGGATTTCTGTTCCCTGGAAATATAGGAAGATTTCCTGTTCTCCTCTGAGTCATGCAAGAGTCCACAAGCAAGTAAGCAAAGCACTCTTGCAAGAACACTTTACATTAAATAAATTATGCAGGGTGAGGGGGCAAGGAAAAAAAAACAAACAACCAAAATGTATCCTTACACCTACATTTTAAATTACATACTTGAGGGTATGCAATCATTACATAGTTTTCATGCTCTCAAGCAGCCCTCCAGGTTTATCAACACCACATCATTGCTTGACCAGTTTCCATGGGGTAGTTCCTGCCCTATTCCAAACGTAACCTTTAAATACCTCTCCAAGATTTCTTTGCAGATTGTGCTCTTGTTTTCTCAAGTTGGCAAAAACCTCTTGGCTATCTTCCTGGTTTGCCAGCTTAATCCCAGTTTGCAAAATGGGCTGTTTGTAACAATGCACAAGGACCATACTTTTCCACTACTGCCTTTCTCCTGCAGGAATACAGGGAAGTGCATCAATGCCATCACCTGTGCTGGTCTACCTGCAGATCCACAAAACCTGTTGCCCAGGTACCTAAACATCCTTTTCCTGGCACAGTATATGGTGAAAACACAAGAGTTGCCCATCTTTCCCCTTCATACCACAAGCTCCTTGTTTCACTCAGGACTTACAAGCACCAAAATACAAAAATCACAGGTACAGAGTGATCTTTGTATCATGTGTTACAATAAAGCAAGATTCTGTTTTTGAGCTTTGTTTTGAACACTATCACTAAATTATTGTCAGTCATTTAAGCTCTTGATGCACTTACCATTATGGATAAATTATATTTTACCCTTCTTCCTGTTCTGATCAGAGATCTTTGACCTCACCACCTACTTGGGCTTATTAAGACATGGGTTTCCCTCTCAATCAGCAGATTTACAGTCAGGATCTAAAGAAATTCAGTAGAAACACTAAGTGAAGATGGATCCATTATTCAATGATTTCACATAGTTCCCATAATTCACCAAGTAAAATGCCTTTAGGAGAAACAGGTGGCATAGCTGCACTTGCCATCCTATTGTTTACTCAAAGCCTCTCTTTCCAGCTTGCATTTATGGATGTCCCTTAATTAAGTGCAAACCAGTCAAAATAAATGAATAAAAGCAACAACTGCTCTATCACCTTCTTCTGTGTCAACTGAATTAACCAGGCTTACAGAAAGGGGCTCAGGAGAGTCAGCAGCAAATGCAATAGTCCTCATGAACCCCAAAACCCTTTTGCTTTTGATTTGGGACAGTCCACACAACAGAATTACTTCCAACCCCTCGCCCCCCCCCACCCAACCAGAATGGGCAAAATCAAAATTTCTGTGCAACAAGAGAAGAAAACCAGAGTGGCCTGGCATCATCACAGTGAAATGGTCACTTCTGCACAGGTTCCTTGTTTCTCTGCCAGGGGTCCTTACCCCATCCAGCAGAATGCAGCTGCTCTCAGCACTGCTACACCATGGAGAGCAACTGGACAGTTTTGCTTCAGTCACTCCTCTACTCCTGCCAATCTTGGCACATACTTTCATTTCTTCAGAAAGCTTGGACTAACTACAAACTAGGTACTGATCACTCTTGCCTTACACACATAAAAGAAGTCTCTTAATAAATACATTACAGACACCTCTTAGTGAACTTTACCTCTGTCTAATTCCACACTGAAGAGATATTAAAGAAAGGAACAATTATAACAAGATATATCCCTGAAAAACCCTGCTTCTTTGTGCACTTTATCCATTTACAGTTATCTGCCTTCTCCTCCATTTAGGAATACAAACCTCATAACTTTGTTTTCCTAACCTGACAAGCATATGTAATTGCTAGGTGCAATACTTGACTCAAAAGATACCTTTTCCTACTCATGTTTTTCTTTTCAGTCCAGCATGCCCAAGACACTCAATTCAACAAAATTTTGGCATTGCCTGATATATGTTAATAATGTAGAATTTTCCTTTTCTCTGTTCAAAGTGAAAGTGGATATGGATGCATGGATTTTGTGTCATAATCTGAGATTAATTTTGTATTATAATCTGGGCTCAGTGTTGTTTTCAGCAGAAGCATTTCAGGCCCCAGAAGCCAAAGCCTTCCATCAGCAACATCATTCCTTTTCTTTTTGCCCACCCAGCCACATCATTGCCTGATCACAAAACCACAGGAGCAGTGACAAAAATCTGTCGGGTCCTTCAGAGTCACAGATAATCCACCAATCACACACTCATATTTATCTAGATCATTACTAACAAAAATCACAAGTTCAGAAGTTCCCAGGCTCCAGACCCTGGCTCTGTAGGCCAACCACAGGGCCAATGGCCACTAGATGGAGAACAATCCCTGGATTTGTCTAAGGGTGTTAAGTAGGCAGAAACTGCAACCCACCCTGTTCCCTGCTGAGCTTAAGAGAGTGCTTCCTGCATGCCACCTGCTCGCCAGGTACACAGGCACAGGTTGGCAGCACCTCTGTCCCTCGGTGGCAGCAGCCCGTTCAATTCCATCAGTCTTGGGCTCCATATTTGACTGTGCTTTAACTAATATGGCCTCAGAGGATGCATTTTAAAAGAAGAGTGAATGATTTCTTCCATTTAGACTTCTAAATGCTGGAGCGGAAGTTCTCACTCTGTGCAGTTAGGAGTGAATCATGTGAATTTGTGTGCACAGGATGAAAACACTCTTCTGTTGATGAAGGTGGCAACACAGCAGCTCAAACGATTTTCCATTAGCACACAATCAGCCTTTATATTGCTTATAGAGGAGAAACAAATTCAGAATACTGACGGAGTCTAAAAGGGACTCTTGAACACTGGTGGCGAAACAAAAACAAGACACAAACAAATTTCTCATCTGTTGGTTTCTGTAACCTTGAGCTCATCTTGCTGCAATGTAGTGGAATAAATCTGAACTACGCAATTATGGATTTGATTTCAAGGCTGAACAAAAAAAACCCATTTAAATAACTATGGTTGTTCTAAGCTTATTCACTGTACAGTTTTACTAAACTAAAGATGGACTAATGCAATGAAAACAATTGAGTGAACAGTTATAATTAAAGCAATAGTTTCAAAGAATCTGATCACTAAATTAATACAGCTACTGATAACCAAATCAGCTCACAAGAAGAATAAGATTTCTAGCTCACAGCAAAAATAATTAATTGCTTTGGATTAATGCTAGAGAGAGAGGGTTTCAAGGTAGAGTGAACTTTCCAGAAGAAGGCCACAGCCATCACTAACTTCTCTGCAGTTCACAAACCATCCTGGCAAGCAGCACAGGCAGCAGCTCAGGGTGCTGTTTCAGATTTCAAAAGACAATAAAGCATAGGTGAGGAAACAAAGCCAAATGGCCAAGAATGTGTCTGACCTCAATCTAAGTAGCTCAGATTTTCACCTCTCCAGCTCTTTTTCATTTTCCCAGTGAAAAGTTTATCAAGAATATCCTTGCAAAAAGTATGGCTGCCTCTAGTACTTTGATAAGGATATATAAATTAGAACAGGATCCAACTTTCTATATTTCCTTGTTCTAAGAAGACACCAGGAATATAAAAATCAATCCTTTGTTTATGATTTAATGATCCCACTCATAGACAAGAGCAGCAAACTGCTTGAGTGCGCAAGAACTGAGTGTGTGGGCTCATCCCAAGGACAGCCCAGGCTTTGGACTCCTTTTCCCACCCCAGGGCCCTGGTTGGACTAACACAGTCCTCTATGGCCTCAGCATAGCCTCTGGCTCAAAGGAGGGTCCTGGAGGAGCCAACTCAGCTCTCAGGGCAATGGAGTGGCTGCACCAAAAAAATAGTAGTGTGAGCTCAAGTTCCACCCATAAAAAGCCACTCATGGCCACAGCTCCAAATCATAACTCTGTGGTCATTCTTTATGCATTTTGACTAACAGACAAATAGTCATTAATGAAACTATTATCAGACTACTGGTCTCACTCCTCATTAAGACAAAGAGGCAGTTTTGTTCCTTTCATGACATTATCTAATGACAAAACAATTAATTTAAAGAAAAGCTTCTGTTTCTATGTTTGCAAGAATTTTTCCTCACAAAAACATGTATTTTCTAGAATAAAATAAAGAAATATTCAAAATAAGCATGACTATCTATGTGTATGTATCAACTGCAGAATGTCACAAACTAAAATAAATGCTGGTAAGAACCATGTCCCTTCTTGAGAGCTGAAGAAGTCTCAGATGACCTGTAATCTGGGGAGATATTAACCTTTGCTAAGGAATCACTAGGAACTGCTGATGCAAAACCAAAACCTCTTCATGGATGTAGCACCAACAAGGCCTTAAATAAGCTGACAGGGCTCTGAATATGCAATGGAAGGAGATGTACAAAATAATGAGGGCTCTTTCCTGTGTAATACCTTACCTGGTCCAAAGCACACTTTTGATTTGCTGATCTATTTTCTTTTAACAAGATGGTTTAGTTCATTACTTCTTACATGACTAAAAGCAGCACATTGCTTTCCTTCTACAGAAGACAGTAAATAACATTAAGGGAGTTATATGAGAGAAGGTAGAGCAATTTTACAACAGAAAGAACCTCATAATCACAGGATACAGGATAATAGTCTTAAGGCACCATCATGATAAAAGGCACGGTTTTTATGTAACACCCTTTTAGATTGATTTTTCTACATTCCAAATGCTCCCATAACCATCTTTTGACATTTCTCCTGCACAGCTGGTTACACCATCCAAGTCTCTGTCTACTTGGCATTATTATTATTTTAAAAGCAATTTCTTTCACTTCATTTCAACTGAGACTTATGCTATACCTAATTGCCAGTTACCACCCCCCCTTCTAGCAAAAGAAAATCCAGTTTCTAACCATTCCATCCTTAATGAAAATGACAATATAATCATAATACCAGTATATGCACATTACAGGAATATGAATAGCAGAAGACAAAAAAAAAAGTGGGTGCTACTTGTGTTCTCTCTGTCCCACTTGAAATGTTAACTCACAGATGAGTACAGTCTTACAATAATAAATCAGATATATTACGTAGAGAACTACCAGCAAGAGGCAAAAAAGGTATTAGTTGCTTGCTTATGATTAATAAAGTAGTTAAAAGAGAAGGAATATTATTCTTGCTGGATGCTCATTATGCATTTGATAATCTCTATTTATAGGACAATGAAGCATGAGGCTTATAAAATGCCATCTGTTGGTTTCTTTTTAATGTATAGGACTTCTGACTCCAGGAGCTGCAGTTCAGCTGTGTTGATAGTGCTACAACACGTAATACTAATGCCTTTGGTTATGAGCATTTGAGCCATTAAACATCAAGAAGCAGGTTGAGTATACATCCTGAATAATGTAACTCCTATCTTATTATTCTAATCTACTTGAAAAGCAATTTATACTTTCATGTAATTGATTTCGATCAGTCATTTAAATAGCACAACACACACCAAACTATATATTGCAATGATCCACAAATGTGACAGAAGTGATTTTGTTCTTTGATCTTCATGAGAGAAGGTGTCCCATGAGAGAAGCTCCAAGAGATCTATAACAACATCAGGAAAAACAGCAACTACTTTTTTATCTAAAATATTAAACAAAACCACAGGCAAAAAGGGGGAAAAAAAAGTCTTTCTTAGAACAGAGAGAGTTAGAAACAGATATATCTGCATTAAATTTGTCAGTACCTAAAGGATGAATTTTTCTTACATATTAACCATGAAAATGAAGCATTCACAATAAAGGTCAATATTAGAGTGCATCAGCTCTAGTAAGTTTGACCTCTATTCTGTCATTGACCTCTATTCCTAATTAAGTCATCAAATAGCCCAATATCCAGATCTTAGGTTCCCTTAGAGCATAATCTTCTGGTTTTAATGCAATTAATGAAATAGCAATTGATTTTTTTGAAGTGGGTCACTGTGTATTCATATCAGCATAAAGTTGGAGGGGTTTATATCACTGGTTTAATTAGGACTTCTGTCTCCAACAGAACCCATAAACACTCAGCTGTTCCCAGGGCAAGCAAACACAAGAAGAAATAGCTAAGCACTGTCAGGGACAATTTACACTTTGGCAGTTTCTTAGGGAGATCAACCTACAATTTCTGTTCCTACTTTCAATTGCTTTCACCTCTGCAGTCTCTGCTGTTGCCTCAGCCTTCACCCCTGCCTTGCCACAGCTCCTCATTGTGTTTCTCCATCAGTCTGTCAGATAACTGGAAGCAACAGCTGCCCAGGACAGGAACTGTCATCTTTGTATTTCTCTACAGCACTTTGACAAAGCAGTTTGATGTCTGAACCAACAGGATTATAATGCCTTCCATCCCAGAACACAGGATTTGCTTCTCCCTCAGAGGCCAGAGAAATGGTAGAAATCCCTGCCTTGCTACCAAAAATGAGGTCACTGTGTTAAACTTAAGACAGGTTGATGTAAACATTTGAGGAAAATTGAAAAATTTTGACAAAAATTCTGCATGTGATTTTTTGATATACCAAGAGCAACATGTGCTGTTTATAGCCTGGACTCATTCAGGCTAAGAAAGGCCATCAAGAACTGCAACAAAACAAACAAAAAATAGAAACAACAACAACAAAAAAAAAGCTGTTTCATGAAAGGGCACTCAAACAACTGTCAATACCTTTCTATTCAGTGATGCACCCAAAAAGTAAACTGGTGTTCTCATTTCTTTCAGAGACAAGAAAGTGCTTACAGTATACAGTAAGCACTGGAATTTGGCCAGAAGATCAAGACTAAGTGCAAATGGACCATGGGTTTTGGACTGGGCATGGAGAAATTCCTATTTGTGCCATATAAAGGAAATATACGGTTTTTCTAGTCAATCTGCTGTCAGTGAAGTATTCTTATAGAAGTCCAAGAGTCTTAAACTAATGGCAGACAAGTTTAGCAGGAGATCATGGCAATTCAGTAAACCATATGTCATCACAAATCACAGCAATCTCACTTAGTTCATGAAATGTAATTCAGTAACAAGACGAGGAATAATGAATAATATCAAGAACAGCTGAGAAGAGAAACTAAAATGGCACAAATAATTCTAAAATGAAAATTTAAAAATATTCCCTGCAATTAACTTAAAGGGCACTACTCTAAGTTTTTTCACACTCTTATAAATTAACTGTGGGTGTCTCAAGTGCAGCAAATAAATAACCAATGTATCCACATACTGAAATCTCTTTCAAGTAGAACACAAATAGATATTGTTTTCACCACTTTGGGGACTATACAGTCATGATTCATCTTATGCTTGCTAATAATATCTTTTTTCCCCCCTCCTCTCATTTGTTAGGTTAAAGGCTGCTCGCATATCATTTACCATAGAGTATTTTAGTAGTAACTACTGGTAAGGTTGTTAGAGCAATGTTACAGGTCATGTAATATTTTTTCATCCCTATGTATTACTTTGTTCTTTTGCAGTAGCCTAGAATCCCTATTTGCTTTGTCTTTAAAAAGTTAGAGGATCCCCCCTAAAAGGAGCCCTAGAGGATGATAATATCCACTTTGAGCCTGCAGAGATGGGTCTCCAAAGGAATTCTGTATCACTTTAATTAGATTGTTCTAAAGGTCACCAAGGTGCACACAGATATCAATTAGCCAATACTGAATGGTTCCCATGGAACTGGAAGTTCTAATCAACTTTCAGAAGCCCTGAAATTAAACAGTTCTGAAAGTTGGATTTTTTTGTTACTTGATAAGAAGAAAAAGGCAAACAGGAGCTCGTGCATTTCCAGAAACAAAGAGGATCCACATTAGCACCATACAGTGTCCAACTCAAGAGTAGTGTGCTCCAAAGATGAAAAGTGAAGTACCAGGGAGTTTATTTACAGGGTGTACCTTGAGCCTTGTCGAGTTGAACCAGCGAGGCGAAGAGCACACACAGAGCTCCCTTTGGCTGAAAACCCTGCTCAGGCAGAAACCTGCTGCCTTGATCTCCCCCTCACTCTCTTCAAGGGCTCCCAAAAACAGCAAAGTGGAGCCATCTGGTTAACACACTTCCTTCCCACACATCCTTTTCCCTCAGCCCCTACACATTACACTTTCGAACCTGCCATCCCTTAGACCTCTCATCTTGAAAAACGTGACTTTGCTGTCAATTCTGCCTTTGATCAGTTGCTCTAAAGAGAAAGGATGCAAGGATCCAACAACCCAAGCAGTGCTGACAGCCACTGTTGTTTGGCATCTTTAATCATTCCCAAAGACAGTTTCATTATGGGTATCTACAACTCAACGACCTTTAATATAAAACTCAAGTCCTTCTTTTCAGGCAAACAGTATTAATTGCTGATCAAACACTCTCAGGTGTATGAAAAGATAATTGAAGCACTTATTTCCAATCCTAAGAAGTGAAAAATGCGTATTTTATTTTCAAATTATGAGTGATCATGGTAAAGTAGCTTAAAGAAAGCCCTTATTTATTTGAAAGTTGTAAGAGTTTTATGAAAAAAAAAAGCTATCCTGAAAACCAGTCTCAATGTGGCCATCACCCACACTTTATTTTCACAAGTTTAAATCACAGTTGCATTGGGAGACATTAGGTTCTGCTGAAACCTTCAGACAGCATGGCAGCCCAAGTCACCAAATGGGAGAGGGAAACTGGATCACTCAACCAGTTCCTTGAAACAGATCTTTTATTTGCAATACACAGTTTAACAACCAAAATACATTGTGCTGATAGTTACTTTAGGCATCAACACAAATTGTTCAACTGGTTATGAAGCACAATTTCCATAACACTGGTCACACAGATCCTACAAAACCGAAAGAACCTTTTATATAGCTCTTGGATCTAGACCCCATAAGTAGGCTTACTTCCACACCAGGCTTCACTGTGACACAATTCACAAAGCACATCAGAGAATTTCTAAACTAATTCCCCAATTTCACATTATACAGCTGGTGCAAAAAAAAACTTTCAGAAGAAAATGCAAAAAACTCTCCTAATTTAAAAAAAAGGGGCAACTGAGTTTCCCAATAGTAAGATAAAAGTATATTATATTCTCAAATAACCATTGCTAGTCATGAAGCATATCCAAAAATGGCTCAGTTCCCTATGCACTTAGTTCCAGCAGATTTTCATTTGCCTTTTTTAAACTCTTTAGCAAGTTCAGTTTAAACTCTGTTATTCAATGAACATAATTTTTTTTTAAAGTCTTCAGGCTTTTGGCATGTGTGGCAAACACATGCTTTAAAAAAAAGGCATGACTCTACCCACGTGTGCCATGTGCTGGACTACCTTCTAGGCAGAAAGCTAGAATGGACTTGTTCAGGGAAGCCCAGCAGCAAAGCCTTGCATTCCCAAGGAAACATTGATTCTGTACTAGGAAATCTGTGGAGTCCTGGACTAACTATAAAAAGGTTTTGTAGTCACAGACCCAGATATTAGAAACCCAGTGTCTTCCAAGAAATTTTCCCTTCTTTTGTTTTCTTGCATAAAAATACTATGTAATTTAAAGGAATTTACCTCCTGAGGAAGAAAAAATAGTATTTCAAACTTGTAGTTTAAATGCAACATTTAGAGGCAATACAAATACAAGAATGTTTGGAAAGGAAATTCTGAGTATTTATCCATAAATCCTCAACCTAATCTTGTTGGTGTGAGTACTCCCTCTGTGGAGGAATAAATGAGGCAGAATTAATTTTTTAACAGTGGCTTTATGAGGTTTCTGTCCAAAATCTCTATCCAAACAGAGCTTTGACAGAGTTTACACCTTAAGTCCAAACTAGGACTCTTTGAAATTGAATATTCTATATAATCAGACATGTTTCCATGTAGAGACACACATATCTAAGGTACAGCAATTCAGAACCAACTTAAGATGTGAAACACCTGGAATCCAGCAGTGTTTGCCTCCAGAGTTCTGATTCATCTCTGGTGGTGGCAGATGTACAATCAGGACATTCCATAGCTGCCTTTCAAAACCTTATCAGAACCTCACAGTTCAATAGCCTTAAAATAAATAGTGCATCATCAGCTAAGTATTGAAATAAGCATTTCACCACTACACATCATCAGCCTCATTTCAGTGCAGGCTAGGTCATCAACATTTTGACTCAGCCCAATTTCAGCAGCACTTAATGCATAAGTGCCACATATCCTAGATTAGTTTCACATGGAGATTCCTCATCATGAATGACAGGCAGAACCTCGCTGGAGACACTTGGGGCTCAGACAGGATGTTCCATAGAGATGTCAGTGCTGTCAGGAGAAAGAAAAAAGTGAGGTGCAGGAGGAACACTATGGTCGTGTACCTTGGCCTGTTCCTAATGCAGAACACTTGGAATTTTGCCTTGACATTCCATAGGACACTTCCTAACACGCATGGTGAGTTTGAAATCCTAGGCTGAGTTAGTAATTTTTTTAAGTGAGAAAGTTTAGTTCTTCTTTAATTCCTAGGTAGTATTATGTTCTAATATTTTTATGAGGTCTGGCATTGACAGTAATGCAGTAGTGAGTGAACTTGAAGTCTTTCAGCATCTGTGCATTCTTTCCCCCTTTATGAAATGGAAATGATGATACCTCTAGTTCTAATCATGTTCATTCCAATTTAAAAAGTGTCTGGCATTAAAAATACGGATAACTATTTTTCCTCTAAATTCTTTCCCTTGACTCCTATATTACTTTATGGTTACTAGGCTTACAATATAATTTTAATGATTTTTTCCAGGCTAGCTTTACCTGTTTCAAGTTAAATCACCATCATTGGTGACCATCCATTTACCTCAAGTGAAATAATTTTCCAGTAGTACTTCTATCTTTAAAGGTCTGGTTTTTTTTCCATTTCACATTCCCAAGAAGAAGTCATCACCTAACTACACACACAGACACACATTGCATGATCAGGTGAAGTTTAAAGGCAAGAAAATCCACTTTGCTCCAATGCATTTTTTTAAGGAACATTCTTCAAAGTTCAAAAACCAAACCAAAACAACAAACAGAACAAGAGAGCTCTGTCCAAAATGGCACCTGAAAGAATATTACCTTTAGTATGAAAGCCACCTCACGAAACAAAGTTGGAACTCTTTTAGTGCATTTCTATTCATGCTATTACCAGACTAGCACATGATGAACATGACTGTAGTGGCACTGCATGGCCAGCAGGTAGGTGAGAAACCTGAGACAGTGCCCTGGCTGCTCTGCTGGCCCTGAGCCTGTTCCAGTTACTTACTGACTCTCTAAAATTCAAGGAGACCTAGGGGGGAAAAACAAAAGTTTAGCATCTTTTCCTTTGAATCTATGTAGTATCTTTCTAAAGGAGTCCTGAGGACAACTATCAAACTCCTGGCCAGCAGTGGCCTTCAGCACCTCAGGAAAGACCAACTGAATACAATTTTGAAAAGAGCACACTTCACAAGCCACCACCAGGGTGCAGCAAAATAACCAACCAACATTTCATCTCCTCCCTCAAGGCAGATGGTGAAACTGCTCTTAGCATATATATGCCTTTCCTGCACCTGACCCTTGTATTCTAGATATGGATTTAGAATAATTCAAGGGACCTTTTAGCTAATTATCTCTTTCTAGTGATGGATGAGAATCAGATGTCTTGTAATAATGCTGCTATTATTAGCTTGATTGGCTGCCTCTGATATTCTCACAAAAGCATGCAGGTTATCTCTAATCTGATTTATCTTGTCCAGAAAATAAATTGACTTCCTTAGAGTAGGAAGGCCTCAGAGTTGAGTCACCTACACACCTCATCAGGCAGCAATAGGGCCTGTCCTTCAAGGGAGAAATCAAGCTCCAGTAAAGCATCTCACTCTCTCAGTTCTTCCCACAGCTGGCAGGAAGGTTGAAGAGAAGTGGGTACAAGCTGAATAAGTTTTTTGTTGTCCAAAACTAAGCATAGTAGACATTTTATATTTACTTTTGAAACCAAATGTCATGCTGAATTTTTTTTAATGCAGTGCCAGTGAAATTATCTTACCAGGTTTATCTGTATCTTTTCCCTCTCCCCTCCAAAAAATACTCCATGATGTCTCATCACACAGATTCAGTTAAATCAGTCATACATTTTCAGGGTGAGAATTAAAAACAAAATGTAAAAACAGAGTGAAAGATAAAGACTTTGATGCAGTTTAGCTTTTCAGAGGTTTCATATTTTCACTTCAGATGATGTTCCTGCCAATTGTCATGGACTTAGCCCATTTTTTTTTTCCCCACTAGAGATTTCACACCACCAGTTAGAAGTGGTTGGTCAGTGACAGGGCGCCTGGGGAGGAAACAGAGATGCCAGTGTTTCTTGTGTACTGACACATATCAACTTTATGGCAATACCTCATCCAAACTACATGGTTTACCTTCAGACTACAGCCCAGGCCCTGCTGGAACAAAGATGCAGGTGAACAGGAGACAGGCACCTTTCAGGTAAAACTAAGGGAGTCACAGAGCACTGCTAGAAGAGAGAGCTGGCTGTGCTCCTCCAAGAAAAGGGAAGAGTTGTTGAGTTAATTTCAGCAACAGCCTGCTCAGCTTTTCCTACCATCTGTATTTTGAACGCAGACTTTCCCGTTGTTACCTACACTTTCATCACCTCGAGGCTGAGGTTGTTACCAACACATCCCAGATGGGAATCCATCTGAGGAGCGTGGCATGACTGAAGCAGGATTAGACACCTTGCTGCCATGTGCTGATGTCAGTGCACAAGTGACAGCTCTGACTGAACTCATCTAGCAGCTGAAGTTGAAGGTGCTGATCAAGATCTGCACTGCCTTACATGGCAAAAGCCCATCCCTCCAAAGAAATTATTTTAGTCCATCTGCCACGTTCCTACAAATTTGATGAACCAAGACAAGCAGGCTGAATGCTGCTTCCACAACCACCACAGGTATCTGCCCATGAGGACCAAGCATCCTTCAGAATTGGCCTTTTGCCCTAAGGAATTTCTGGGTGAATTGAAGAAAACAACAATGCACTAAGACTTCTGACAAACGAAGTTTGCATTTTCCAGAATAAAAGAGAGGTAGGAAGGAGTTTAAGTACTTGCTGGTTTCATTTTACATCTAAAATAAAAAAGAATGCCTTAAACTGTGTCCAGTACTAACATCCAATTTAGATGCATGTTAACACATTCTTCTGGGGGTTTTATCAACATATAAACTTATCAGAAGCCCAAATCTGTTCTTTTATACATAATTATTTCAAGAAAATCTTGCAGCAATGCATCTGGTTCATCTGCTCCCTTCTTGGTAAATACCAAGCCCTTTTTATAAATAGAGACATTTTGGATGGAAGGCTGAGAAGCTACAGTGCAACAGTGCCATCGCCTGTCTGCAAAAGTCATTGTCTCTCTCTCAGAAAAGCCGGGGACAGAAAGGCTCCACCTGTGCCTGCTGTACCGACACGGAAGGGAACCGGAGAGCAGCAACACGACGCCACGTGCTACGTGGGAATTCCTCCCTACAAGCTAGGTTTCTTTCCAACTAGTGCCATCGACTTTGTGTCAAAATAAATTGCAAAACATTCCAGAAATTATACATTGAAATTCAGTTTTCATATTATCCAGCATGCAGTCTGGGGGAGGGAAAGCATTTTGCATCTTTTTGTAGTAAGCAGAAAGGAGGAAATTCCCACACACTTCTAGACATCCCTGAAGAAAATCTGTTCATCTATTTTACTGCTTTGCATGTCCACTTCTGTTTCTACTGGAAGCAAGAATCACTTCTTCTTAAATGTTTACCCAAGCACTGCACCAGCTCTAACACCCCACAGCTCAACATTCAGAGTTTAAAACCCACATTAGAATGAAATATTGTAACACAAAGAAGGAGTCCAAAGAAGTCTGGGAGTAAGTGGGCAGAGGTATGCCCAAAGGTATTTCTTCACAGAATTTTGGATGCTGTTGTGTATCCAATTAGCATTTTTCATTCACAGGACTGCTGTGGGGGCTTGCATGGACTAAGAGCATGTGCAAGACACATTTACTCTGAACCCTTCTTTTTTTTTATATTTTCTAGATGCTAACTTTCATCCTGTCCATAGTATCAGAACAAGAAGAAGAAACTGAAATTAAGCAACAAGCTGACCATATCAATAGTTACAGCCACCAATTCCCTGCATTTAGCAGGAAAAATTCAAGCTAATCATTCTTTGCTAGTATTAGGAACAACTTAAGTTCCTGTCTACAAGTGTCATCTTCTCTGAAGGCTTAAGAAAAAATTCCCAACAAACAAAAATCCCCAAAAATCCCCATGCCACACAACTAATGTATTGCACCATTAGGCCCAATTTCTTAAACATCTCTCAGTTAAGTGCAAGTAAAGCCAGAGCCATTTGTTCAATCGCCTCCAATTTCTTCTTCTTACAGAATAGAGCTAAATCAGTCCTGTAGACCAAGAGCAGGCCTCCCTTCTAACCAGGCCAAAGCCTTTATCTCTCACCTGCTATCGATCCTCTCCTGCAGACTACAATAAGATTACTTTAAAGAAAAGTTAAATCACAAATGTCAGAGGTTTCCCCTGATTACCCTGTTTCAATCACAGATCAAACCCATCTTTAAAACAGCTGTAAATTGATTCATTGTGTTTTCTCATATCAACATTATTATGGTGACTTTGACTGAATAGGTCCAGGGAATTAGAGCCTTTTAAATCACTGGAGTCCAAAGTATTGCCTCTTACAATTGGTCTCTTGGGAAACTGTTACGTATGCTTGGGAAACCTCAACCTAACTGCAGATTTTGCAGTTCTTATGCGCCTGCCCTGTCTTCCCCTTGCTTCATTGGAATAAATAAATCATCAGTGACCTTCTACGTATTTTTTTCAACACCCACATTGTGCCTCCTTCTGGGGACCAGTGAAGGGACTTCACTGGGACCTAGTCATCCCTGCCAAGCCAGGTCACGCATGACCTTTTCAGGGCTACAGAAGAAAAGCCTACAAGGCAAAGCAGGAAAGAAGCCTTACCCTTTATTCACTGCTGTCCCAAGAACACTTTCAAGAGCCCTCAGCTTTCTTCTTGGTGTTTATGGGTTCTTTTATTAAAATGATCTTCTAGATAATCACCCTGCATGACAGGTTCAGCTTACTATTAATGTCCCTGTCCCAATCTGCAGATGGTATTAGCTCAAAGCTCATAAAGTGACTCCATGGGGGATATGATAAAAATGACAGACACCTTGCCTGAAATATTCTATTTCTTATTTTCATAAGCCTGGAATATTTTATTAGAATCCTATCTATATTAGAAGCAGAGTCTGATACCTATCTAATACCTGAGCTTCCACTAAGCAAGTCAGCTTCCACTTTGTTGTGAACAGGTTATTATAATAAAAACTAACTTGCTAGAGACTTTTCACAAAATAAATCAGCGGGCACAGGACACAACACAGAAAACAAAATCTAACCTCTGAAGTTAATAGATTGTCAGTTAGTACAAATTAGTTAACTTCATCTTAGACATATGTGGACATGTGTATGGTTTTTGAAGACTGATGTGATCTCTTCCTCCTCAAGTATTTTGCAATTTCCTTGATTTAACTATGTGTAGCTAACACCTGGTTTTAACTGTTGTAAAAGCTCAAAGCAGCAAGTGGGTTAGTGGAAAGTCTCAGACAGCAAGATAAGATCAACCTACCCAAATAAAGAAAAATCAGTGACCAATATCACATAAGCAAAAAAACCCAGCTACAGACAAGCTGATATGACTGAGAATTAGCTATGTGACCTATCCCAAATAAACAAGTTCATCAGTTATAACTTAATGAGGAAACATTGCTATGGGAGTCACCAGGTGGTGCTGTTAAAAACACACATTTTACTAGAGAAATTATGTCTATTCTTTGGAGAAATTATGTTCTATCTTTGAAGAGATACTGTGCTATTAAGCTCTCTCTCTCTCTCTGTTTAGGTGTAATCTTGGAGCAGAATTATGCTAGGAAGAAATAGTCAGTATTTGACTATTTGACCAAACCTCCCAAGAGGCACTTCCTCATGCCATGCTCCTGAGATCCTGTGCTCCTACACTGAATTTATAGGAAGCCTTGCCTAATTTATACTAAGAAAATACATCAATTTTGCCACTAACATAAGGAAAATTGACTTATGCAGCCCCAGCTCCAGGATAAAACTGAAGAACAAGATTAAACCCAAACTATGTCCTGGATCTAAGAGACAGCATATTATTTCCACCAGGTAAACAGAATTACTTGGTTAGTTCTGAGACTTTCCTCTTTGTGTGGTGTTCCCTTATAGACTATACCAACTTGGTGGTTATTGAACAGAGGGGACCCCGTTATTAAGATATGGGATAAAAATTTTTATGCTTTACAGTCAATAGGTCTTCTTGAGTTCTGACCACAAGCAGCCTAAGCACCATCCTCACTGAAGACAACATAAAACTAAGGCCTACATGGAGATGCAACCTTTCTTAGTTCAGTATTGTGAACTATTATATAGTTCATAATATTATATTTTTAATTATGAATTATAATTTTAAATTATTAATTATAATAAATATTAATTATATTAATAAAATATCTATTATATATATTTATGGTGTGCCTAAAACAATTATCCTGACAAAGGCATGAAAGGACTTTATTGCTGACCAATTAACATTCTTAGAAACAACTCTTTCCAAAGCAGCTTATTTTCTTTCTACTCCATAGGAACAGAACCCCATACAACTGGAGTGGTACAAAAGTGACATTTAGAACCAGGATCATGAAAATTCTTCTTTGGTGTCTTTTTTGGTAAAATTAATATACATGACACAACTAAAAAAATATATTCTAAAGAGCTCCATCACCTTAGCAAACTGGAAAAACATTTCAGAAGAGAAAGTAAAATGCAGAAAATTTCCCAACAGAAAAGGTAAAATGCAGAACATCTTCCAGTAGATTCCTTGCTATATATTTATTGCTGGTATTTGAAAAGTGAAGAAAAGTATTTCCTAAGGAACCATTCACACAAATTTTATATGGGCAATTCATTTTCACACTCTCTTGGTTCTGGGTAGGATACTGTTATTTTTGCACTGGGTAGAACAAGGTCTACTTCAAGCCACTTCTCAAAGAGTGTGATTTCCTTCAAAGCTAAAGCAATCTTGCTGGCAGAGAGCTTCACCTTCAAAAGATGGCAAGATAAAGCCAGCATGATGGAAGAGAAAAATATCCTGTGAGTATGGCATGTGCCTCTCTATGTTTCATCTTTAAAATACTTGTAACATGCTAGCAGTGACAGATCCTTCTCCAGGAAACAGGGAGTTCTTACTGCAGAATTTACTAGAAGGATTAGGAAAATGAAAAAAAAAAAAAAATATCATACTCTCTGCTACCAGGAAGTTTGCAGATTATTTAAAACTATTATTGCATCACAGAATAAATCAATTTAGATTCAATTACCAAACACCAGCCCCCTCACAGCAGTCACATTATTCTCATGTAAAGTGCCACAGGATCTTTCAAGGCATTATATGAAAGGCCAAGGATTTAACTGCACATTTTCTAGACATAAAGGCAGAAAAAATACACAACCCTCCCCAAGTGGCATCCAAAGTTTTTTGTTAATTTTTAATGTCACAGTGTTTCAAGTACAGTATCTGTCAGCCCCAACTGGAAATACCCAACTGATCCTGAAAATCATCAAGTATGCAAGAAGCCTCTTTTTGTATCATTACAGATACTAGCACAGAGTTACAGCTGTGCTTACACTGTTTCAGCCAGAACTCGAAGCATGTCCCTTCTGCTGTCCATCTTATGCCAACAACAGGAGTCTAGGACTGCTTCAGATTTAGGAAACTCTAGATGAGCATAAAAACTCTCTGGGTTGGAGGAGATATTTTAATATGGTTTAAATTTTTTTTTTTTAAATTTTATTACAACAAGGAAAAAGAAACAAAGATTAAAAAAAAAGTAATTTATTTTCTAAAATCTTATTTACACTTTCTTTAAAATGCTATACAAGTCCCAGTCCTTTTAAACATAGGGTCTCCACCTGCTCACTACTAGAGTTTAATTAATGTACTTCACAGTTTGATGCTTGAACTTCTCAGCAAGTTGGAGTTTTACTTTCAACCTCTCTGTAGACTACCTTTCATGCCAATAACAGCTCCCTTCTTTCCAGTTAACCTCACTAAGGTTAATTTAAACATAGCTCCATGCTCAGGCATTAAGTCAGCCTGCTAAGCAGATGCAAACAACAGGGGCCATTAAAACCACACCTGGATTAATGACTCCAGCAGTAACTGCATCAGAAAAGGGTAGGTCATCTTCATTTTTGTATTACACCAAAGCAAAATTTCAGTCCACTACTTAAGTGATTTTTAAAAGAGCAACATACACAACACTGGATCATAAAAATTAATTTCCAAGTGTCCAGTGAGAAGTTAGAGCAACCGTTTTCATATAGGAAAGAGCTTGGGAACACATGCCCTTCAGAAATCTTCTCCAGCAGGTCAATTTTAAGAAAAAAGCCTAGTAGGTACATTCTGCAAGAACTGTTGCCCTACCTCCTACTTGATAATAAATTACTTCAGATGGTAGTAAAAGAGTCTAAGGGTCCAATATTGAAGATCTCAGAGCCTCAAAATAAAGAAAAACATTTAAAAAGGAGGAAAGGACATTGCTCTCTTCTCCCTTCTTGCCTGGAAACAACCAAGCCACAAACATCACAATAACCTAGCCCTCAGCTAGGAGCTGACTCTAACTGGGGAGCTGTAATTCTTTTTCAGTGGTTACATTCTTCAAGGAAAGAAGAGCAGCCCTTTATGGCAACGTGCTGAAGCAGCACATTGTTCTCCTTTTACTGTTTACAATCCCGGTTCACTGCCAAATCACTTCCTCGGGAGTGCAAACAGCCTGGCTGCTGACTGCACTGGCACACCTGGGATAATTAAATACTTGATATCATCCCATACTTTCAGATCACTCCATGGTCCACAGAATAAAGTCACTAAACTTTACAAGAAAAGTGATGGGGAAATATTGATTAAGTGGCGACTTACTAGTGCATATCCAGACTTTAAAAGCTACAAATGTAAGAAACTCTATGTTCATATCATGTTTAACAGATGTTTGTTAAGTCCAGATACATTTAATTGCTAATGAAAATCCCCACAGATGCGGGGGAAAAAAAGAATCCAAGCACCAGCCAAACCACAAAGGCTACCATCCCTCTCTGTCCTAAGGGAAAATATATCCCATAAGCTCTGTATCCTAGAATGCTGACTTTAATGCTACTCTTGAGGATAAAAAATAGCATATAGCACTTAAATACTCTTTCAAGCCTTCATTTGTACCACTTTCCATAAAGTGTAGTAACAGCGTTGTATCAGTACTGTTTTCCTTCCATTTTAAACAAAATGAATCCCCAAGCTTCTCTTAAAAGGCTCTCAATGCGCTTATCAATCACACTCACATGCACATCAGTTTCAAAGCTGCCATTCCATGTGCCAATTTCAAGTATTGACCAAACACTTCATGCAGCCTACTCTGGCATTCACCTCAATTTTCAGTCCTTGCAATAACTCCTGGAAACTGAATGAAAAATAACTCTGCTGTGGCTTTAGAGCACACAGCCTAAGATCCAATATTTAAATTCACGTGGTAATAAGATCAAAAGCCCCAATAAGCTCTCTTCATTTTGGTAGAGCCACCTTCAGATGCTGATGTTCCTGAGCACAATTGAAAGTGGCAGCTGCAGCTGTTATTTTTCTCTCAAATCATACTATGAACAAAGTCATTCCATGTTCCCCAGCTTCTCTGTAGTTCTCCAAAACACATTAGTATGCAGTTTAAGTATTGATCCTACAAGGTTCGTGAAATTCATGTTACTTCAGGCAACAGAGGAGGGCAGGAAAAGCAAAGAAGAAAACAAGACAATGATCACTATTTCCTTTTCACTCCCTTCAAACCAAACCTTCAGAATTAAGAATCCCTAAGAAACCCAACTCATTAAGTGTTCCATTCACACCAAAAATCCCCACAAAAATCTTCGTGCCAAGCTGTGAACAACTGTACATAATACACTTCACAAAGAAGCCTGTAGTCAGGTGATGGGAACCTGTACTGTCAGAGATGGTTTTCTACTTCACAAGAAAAAAAAGAAGTTGAAATGGCACATTGATACTGGCACATATACAATACGTTAATTTCCATGCAATTTATTTTATATCTCAATAGCAATACAAACACATTGGAAAAACTTCACCCCTGCTCAAAACACTCTTAAGCACTTCTTGTATATCTGCAGTATTTATCCTGCCACTAAAGAAACTGCCTTTGCTAAGGAGTTTTAGATCTATGTACAAGTCACAATAATCAAGTTACTGGAATTGAAAACTCTTTTCTAGCAGTAAATGCAAAAAGACAATTGAGTTTCCAAGCAACGATTCTGCTACTGAGACTCACAGATGCTGAGCAGGAAGGCTGAGAAATTGCAAGATTCAACATATATTATGAGAAAGCCCCTACTTAAGCAACGATAAACTGTATTTACTTCTGCAAAGGTAAAACAGAGCTGGGGCTTTATTTTATACACCATCCAATAATTTGTTTGTTTGGAGTTGGTTTGGTTTTATCTTTCAGATGTGTGCTTTAGTGCATTGCAGTGCCAGACTGACATGCTCCCAAATCAGTGTCCTTTCCTGTTTGTGGGACAGCCTTCCTCTGGGCACAACTAACACTTAACTCCCTGACATGGCCTACCTCACCAAAGGATAACAGTTAAAAGGGATGGGGGACTCCAGCATCCAAACCAAGCTTTTCTAGTGTACTTATGGAATTCATGATGTCTCTGAAATGCAACTCTCTGAGGTCTTTTAAACTCTTCTTTTCCACTTGACCTCACAACCATGCATGACCAGACTCCCCAGCTCAGTCCCATCACCTTAGCTGCTCCATTCACCTGCTTCTGTGAGGCTGCAGCCTGTCTCCTGCAGAAGCAGCTATCCTCCACAGGCTCCAAGTTATCCACAGCTCCTGTGTGAAACATTCCACCTATTGCAATCCTCCTGTACGGCCAGGGTTCCACCCAGGCACTGTCCACAAGCTCATCCTTAGGCAGCTTGTGAGCCTCTCATAACATACACTCTTTTTCTACAGAGTAGGTACTACAAAAAAACAAATCAGTCAACAAATGCTTCATTCACTTATTTCAAATGAAAGCTGTGAGATCTCTTAAAAAGCACCCCAAAAAAAAAAAAAAACCAAAAACAAGCAAGTAAAACTCAAAACCAAGAAAACAACTCCTTCTCCCCTCTCATTTTACTTTCTTTACATTTTTAATGAATCTAGAAGTGGAAGTTGTAACAGAACAGAAATGCAATGCAAAAGAAAGACCTTAAGTCAGATCTCCCAACAGGAGCTGTGCAGACACACATATACAGTTCTTATCTCTGTGGATTACATCTTCACACCTCAGTTTTGCCCCAGACAAACTCTTCCTCAAAAGTCAATAGGAGAACACAATGCAGAGACTAAGACAATAAGCCTACAAAATACTCACTGTAAGTAAGGTGGAACTAGGGTGAATGTTTGCTTAGTTTTCTTCCCCACACTCCCACCTTTTCCTGTTTTAGAGAGGAAAAACACCTTGACAGGATAAAATAATTGCAACTGCCTTCAAGGTTGAGGTTTTCTCTCTGTTTTGGAATAAAAGAAGCTGTGTTAGTTTAAGACCAGACTGAAAGGCAGAGGGAAAGAAAATAAATAACATAACTTCGCTCACAGCACAGCAGACAGAATTTGAATTCTCCGCCTTTGAAACCATGAAGTAACTATAAATCCCACTAGGAGAAGGCCATTTGCTGACAGAGATTGTAGATAGATGGTGTTAAATCACTTAATGTCCATTGCCATGAATACAAATGTATTGAGAATTACATTCCAAAAAATAATAAACCAATAAAAGAACAGTTCAAACTGACTCCCTGGGAGATGATGCGAACTAGCCAAGATAACACTTCACAGATCAGAGCTGTTTCCAGACTAGCTAGGGCACGTTTGCCTAGCATGTCTTTCACATTACATTAACCTACAGCTAATATGAAACTCATTTTTACAAACACCACATTTAGATAAGCAAGTTAAAAAAAAAAAAAGAAAAAGAAAACCTAAACTACAAACACACAGCAGATCCCCTGCAAATAAGCTGGTAATAACTGCTAATTATTCATGATGTGGAACTACAGAGGAAATGGAACCCCAAATCTGTTCTTGTGCACACAGACAAAAATCCCAAAAGCCAATCCTCTTCTATACATAGAGGGTATAGACAGCATATCAAATATGTCCACAATTTGCTTGTCACCATGAGAACTTTGTTTTTCCCAACTGGTTTCCACTGTGATAATCCACCTTCAGGTTCCCACTCATTCCAATAATACAGTCCATAGCACAGCCCTAACCAAAACAACACATTCAAGTGCCTAAACCAGATAATTGTATGGATAAGCTTCCATTGCCTCCTGTGGACAAAAGTGCTGCAGGTGGGTGGGTATCAATTGTAATGCACAGTTGTAACCCCTCACAGAGCAAGCTACATGTGAAGAGAGACAGTAACAGAACCTCCAACAAAGGCAGGATTGTTTTATTTCTGAAAGGAGTAGGAGGAGAAGAGAAGGCACTTAGGGAAAGCATTTGATTTTATAAACACATGTAGGTTATTCCTGCAATGTACTTCAGTAAGAGATCACCAACAAGAACCTCTTTTCTGCGATGGTGGCAGTGCCCAATGTCTCCCTGGTTACACTGCACAGTGCCTCCCATTACTATTTCAGCACAATTAAGTGTTTCAACACTTTTTGCCCCTACAGAGATAGAGAAATCTTTACAGAAACTGGTCACATATTTCTGCAATATCATTTTTTAATCTTGCACCCAATAAATATTTGTTTTTGTTAGTGCCGCTAGCCGAGTGGCATTTGATAAACAATGAATACTGCAGCAGAGTTTTCTCATCAATCAAGCTATATAAAAGGCAAATCCAGCAATTTAATCTCCTGTTGCTGCAAGCTGTCTAAACACAGTGCTTTTTAACTAGACAGTTTTGTTCCAAGAGTACACACTCCTTCCAAGTCTTGTCATTAATTTGAAAAATTACATGCATGATTCCCAACCCCTGGGAAACACAATGTTATCTTACAACTATCCTTTAGAACTGAACTTCTTCTGAACAGAGTTGAAATGATCCCTAACACAATAGTTGTCAAAGCAGAAAAATAAAATTTAAAATCCATCAAATGATTTCTTAAATGGTTCCTGATTTCTTAAAGGTTTTCTTTGTTCGGTGGTTTTGTTTTGAGAAATGTCCAAACTCCAATTTCAAATGTAAACAGAGATCAAACAACTCAAAACTAATTCCTAAGTCATACCTATTACAAAGGCTTGATGTTTTCAAAACAAAACAAAAACCATGCATTTTTTCCTCTGCCTTTCTAAAGCAGAAGGGAACTCCAAGTGTTGGAGCCACTTATAGATTATTTTTAACCACAGAGGGTCAAGAGTCTGTTCAATGTCTTTCAGTGACAAGAGCATTTGCTACTGACACTGGGCTGCTCTATTCAAACGGTGTGAAAACTGTTGTGATGTATCCCAAGTCTGCCCTGCAGGACAGAGATGCTCCTGGGTCTAGACCAGGAAGTCAGCACAGAGCAGATGGGAAAGAAGGCCATGAGAGAAATCCGGAGCAGCCTTCCAAGGAGCAAAGGGGGCAAAGACCCAGCCTAACTCTGGACCTAAAATAGCCCCAGTTTATTGCAAGGATTGTATTCCACAGCTGCTGAAATTCAACAGTCCCTTCAGTCCAAAAAGATATTTCTCTCCCCAGATTGTATCACCAACTCACTAGGCCTTCAGATAAAGAATTTTCATAAACTTACCCGTTTTTTCAATTTGTCTCAAGCTCAAGTTGGTGTTTACTGCAGTGTCATCACCCTCTTGGTAAAGAGAGCTGGTGATGACCAAAAGAGCACCAAGCAGGTGCTCAGTACTGACAGGTTCTGCTGGATTCACAATGATGATCTCCTGTGGAAGCCTCTCCACTATTTTATTGATCCTTCAATCATCCCCATGTGCCTATTCCTTTATCTTCCATCCCCTGCAGTAAAGAGAAGTTAGGAAAGGATAGCCAAAACTTTCCGCAGGGAAAGTTTCCTTTGAAGTTATACATCATTCATGCATTATGTAGAAATCCCTTTTATTTTGATTTGTAAAAGTTAAACTCTCCTGACCTGAAAATGGGAACCCAAGACCTTCTGTAACAGATACACTGTAACAAATTAACTTTTTTATCCATTTCCCTTTTCAAACAAATTTTAAAATGTCAAGTATTTCACACTAAATGTACTGCCATGCAGAACAGTTCTATCCAAGAATGACAGAGTGTCTTTCAAAATGATTCAAAATAAACAATCCGTTAGTGAGAAAGGCATAATTTCCTAAGGTGTTAACTAACTGGAGAGTGAGTGTAAAAGCTGAATTTCCATTTAAAAAAACAGAAAAGATTAATTTCAAACTTCAAATTCATTTGCCCCTTTCTGGAGAGGCAGAAAGAAATTTAGATGGAACAAAAGTCCCATACTTAAGAAATTTTTTCAAACTCTTCTGTTCATTACGGCAGAAAATCAAGTGGCTATTTTGACTTAATTTTCACTGTCATTCAGAGTATGGATGCAGAAGTAGTTTAAGAATGCAGTCAGAGGGGAAGGAAAAGAAGCCCATAACAAACTGAGAAAAGCTTTTGACTCTCATCCCCATCTCATTTGCAAATCAAAAAGGGAAGAACGAAGGCAAAAAAGTGGTCTAGAAACAGCCAAGTGAAGTAGGATTGTTCTGTACTACCTGGGACAACATTGCTTGTCTATCATCTGGGAAGATTCCCCAAGATGACAGGCCAATCCCAGGTAATCCCATTTAGGGTCCACATAAACACTTAGTTCTCCCAGCTGCCTTTTATTTCTTGCACTGAAATATCCCAGAAAATGAGACATCCTAGGTGAAAGAAGACATAGAAATTACTGTCCTGGGAGATAAGACTTCAAAGTCTGGTACCATCCCAGGACCCATGTGCATATTCCCAATGGGACAGAACTCACCATCATTAGTCAGTGCTGCAGTAATCACTTCTCTGAGAAAGCCCCGACACAGGAACGAACACCAACCTGAAAATTGAATTCTGCTTGTAATCCAGGTCTCTTTTCCTTACTGTATTCAGGTAACATTTCAACTGGCTCATAATGTGACAATGCATCTTGATCTGGTTAGGCATCTGAAACAGTGATTATTTTGTATCCGTAAATTTGCTGGAATAGTGATACACACTGCCAAGAGCTAGACAGGGTTTGACTGTGTAAAATAAGAGAATGTAGCATTTGACTATCTCGAAGCAGTATGTTCAAGGTGTGTTTTCCCCTCCCCCTTGATTCAAAATAAAGGTTACAATCATAAGCCTCTGTGAACCTTATTTCATAAAGAATGCAAAAAACTAGGTTAAGGCATTATTAAGCTTGTACGGATAGGCTCAGAAATACCCCATGAGAAAGAGAGCTGAACATGAAAACAGTCCATTGTTTTTCATTGTCTGGTCTGATGATCCACCCTCTAGATAAAAGCATAATTCTTTTAAACAAGCAAACAAAAAGTTATTTAACCATATTTTTTATGTTATAAAAAAGTTATATAACATAATTATGAGCCTGAGAACTATCCTAAAGAGCATTCAAAAGGGCAGAATTAGACAATGCATTTGCCCTTTAGCACCTTGTAATCCATACAGCACAAAGCTCATTTCACATTAGTATAACATAGTGCTTTTTTAATACAGGAGACATAAAGAACAGAATGAGAGAGCCCCCAAAATTCCTGACAAGAATTGGCCAACTATTACCTCAGAAATACCTTTACCAATGTAAACAAGCTTTTTAAGAATTTAATTAAAGTAGCACACAGCTTCTACATGTATTGGGTCCCATTCAAGGATGAGATTTCCCCCAAAACATTAAAGAAATTTTCAACCCTGGCTAGTAATGTCAACTGTCCCATCCTTACAGACTGAGTACGATGAACAAAAGTTTGTAATTGAAACCCACCTGAAGTTAATGCCGAACTTTCTTCACAAGGTAAAATGTTCCTCTAAGTAAGATCCAGGCCCCTCTGTGCCAGAGGCTGACATAGTTTTAAGGCAAACATTAATTAAGCCTCCGTAACTCCAGGCTTATAAGGCAAACTGTTTCTTTTCTCAAGGGGATGGGTCAGAAGTCCCTTTCCCCTCTAACAGCAGCAATAAACCAAAAGTGCATTACCTACCAGCTCCTGCAGCCAGCCCTCTTCACACTGCTCTATTTGCCAGACAGGCAGTTAAACCACATTAGTTAGCAGTAGCCGCTCACAGTAAAAACACTACTGAGCCGTTTCAAAGGAGCACTGAAGTCTTTGGGTGTATCCAGTGATGGGCTCAACTACACCAATTCTGCTCTAAAGGGCCCCACGTGCAGCTCATCCTGGCATCAGGAGACTCAAGCAATGGCAGAGCAGGTCTAGGATACAGCCTGTACCAATGGCACAACGGTCCTAGACAGAAGGTTGGCATTTTATCAAAAAGGAGGACACAGCTCTAATGCTCTACTCTCCCTTAGTTTTTTTCATACAAACAGCAGGTCAGAAAAGAAATGCTGCTTCAGGGACATGCAGCAAGAATGCAACATGAAGATGCAGTTTGTTATCTTACCTATCAGCATCTTACCAATAACTCACATTCCTGAAGTGATTATGTGAGCAGTAAATGCGATTAACACTCTTTCCCTTCCCTCATGAGAAATATCTCTGCCTTTTTCAATTTCACAGAGAAATTTTTAAGCTCTGGATATGCATCATATAATTTATCCACCTGATCCTTCCTTGGCCAAGAAATAATGCTCTTCATGATAAATAGCTTCATAATGTAAATTCTAGTAGACATGGTGCAATTCTGAAGCCTTCTTTAATGAAGTTACTCACTGCAGCTCCCCTAGGGAGTGGCAGCCTATCAGGAGATGGCTGTGATCTCTGTTCCCTGTCACTGGGCAGGATATTAATCCTGTACCAGTAAGTATATGAGGGAACTTTGCCAGCTAAATAGATGTTGAACTCCCAGTGCACTCGGGAGGGATTCACACCTACTCTTATCTTTTTTCCTCAGAGCTGCAAATGGCACCAAAACACAAACAGGAACAGGATTAAGCAGCAGCTGAGCACAGATTTTGTAGTAGAGGGAAATGAGGAGTCCTATTAGGCAAATGTGAAACTACAGACTGGGCTGCACAGGAATGAATTTGCACTTGACAATATTAACTCTGTGGAGAGCACAAACACAAGTACCTGGACAGGCTAAACCACAGCTTATTGGTAAACAGAAAAAAATACCTAATATCATAGCTAGCACTGCCAGTGTGCCTCAGATCTGACCAACAATATTATATAGTCTATAGGACTGGAGAAATTATGAACAAAAACCAAGAGACAAAGGACAGGCCAACCTCATTAGAAAGCAAGGTAACTTGCACTCAAATGCTCGAGTTTTAACACCTGTGACCTGCTGAGCAAAGGAAACAGCTGGAAGAGTTAAATACAAGCCCTTCATATGGTATAATTTAGAATTTTTGCCTACCCTTGTCAAATTCTCTGCAGTTACATCCCTTAGGTAAAAATATCCAAGCTAATATAAGGTGAAAATGAAAAATAGTGTTGATTCCTGTGTTGCTTGAGCAGTGGAAATGTAAATAATTGTGACAATTTGTTTGGGAGATTACTAGTTCTAAGTCCTGTATTAGTCAGAACTATTAAGTTGTTTCATTATCAGTACAGAGACTTTTGTTTCCCCCTTTGCTGCAATCTCTCATCTTGAACTGTCACTACCCAGCACTCGTCTCCCTATCACAATCTGCAGCAGCCAGGTGATAAGGTTCCTTGTTTGCCTTCAAGAATGCCAATAGTTCATCTGTCAGTGCTCAGGTTTTATCACTGGTTCAGTGGCAGTGAAATTGAGCTCTGGGAGGAGGGAGCCTGCATTATGTGAGAACATGAGATGCAAGGACAGCAGTATTTTTGTGATTGAGGAGTCAGCTGTGAAGCCAGCACTTACTATCCATTGGAGTCAGCTGGGAGCATCGAGGAGACCCTGATGACATGATGATGGACAGTCTGATTGCATATTTCCTGTGCACAGAGAGCTGTGAACATGTTCAGTGGTTCTCAGATTCTGCCTGTATCCCACACGTGCTCTGCAGAGTAGAAACAGTAAACACACATTACTTTTCAAGCCACATTGTTCCCTGCAGGAAAGCAAGCAGTTCAAGACTTTTCATAGGCTCTCAATAGGTAGGTTGGTTTGTTTGTTTAAATATATTTGAAACCAGAACTTTCCATCTGTAGCTTTGAAGTTTTTGTATGGAGTTAATTTAGTGGGTGATTTCACCACTGGAGAGGTAAATGCACTCAAGTATGACTCAAGGTGTGACTATAAAGCAATGTTAAGAAATTAAAGCAGCTGTGGGTATAGAATAAAAAGGTAACACAAATTAAAAAAAAAATTAAAAAATTAAAAAGTCCATAATCCCAGGGAAAGAAAAGGCACCAATACATGAAGGAGAAAGACTCTCAGATGGATATTTTAGTACCACTTTTTGCAGATGACCTGTGTAAACCAGGGGAAAAAGAACCTAAAAAAACAAAACCCGGAAGACGTATTTCCTGAAACACAAAGTGAAGATCCTGAATACCTAAAAAAAATCTCCCTGGTTTTTCAAACGCTTGAATAAAATTGGAAAGCAAGAATTAACAAAAATAAAAAAAATTCTCTGTTTCAAATGCAGTAGTCCCATAAGCTTTAAGGGAGCTCAGCCCTGAGATCATTCTATTTCAGTTTCTCCTTATTAAGGAATAAAATTAAGTTATGATACAACTTTTCTTGCCCCCAATACCCAAGACATTTCTTCCGTTCTAGAAACATAATAATTCTTATCTTAACTGCAAGCTTATGAGACTCATATTGCTACAGTTAAACACAGAACACCATCCTGTGTCAGTGCAATGGTAGGGATGAAAGCACCCAAACTGAAGAGCTTGTACTACAGGTGGGATCACTAAATCAGTGGCATTCACCATCACATACTGCTGCATCAAACAAAAAGGCCGAGTCCTCCCAGTGTACTTAAGGGGGCTGTGAAATCCCGATCACTGCTGAAGCATTTATTACCCTTGCACTTCTCACATCTTATAGGTGGATTTATTTTACCCTCATCCTGCAGAGGGAAAACTGAGATACCAAGCAGAGTAAATTAGCCCCTGAAGAGGACAGAGGTGCTTGGTGGCTTGAGCTGGGATCCAGGTTAATTCCTTAAACTGCAAACAAAGGCTTCCAGCTGCTCCAATCATATCTGTGTACCCAAACCCACACTAGGGAACCCACTCAAGAGCCCTGGTGGAGCACAACATCCATTCAAGGTGCACAAGCAGTGATTGAGTTTAAGCAACACAAATATATCACTGTCAGTGATATGATGGGAACAGTGGGACAAGACCTGCAACACTTGGTCCTCATTTAAAGAGCAGTTGTATCAGAATGCAAGCAAATCCTTCTTGTTAGCATTTCCATATATTATACTCTGATAACTGGAAATTAATACTCTTCCAGATGGAGTCAGTAGGCTGTAATTAGGTAGAGAACTATTGTCACACTAATTCTTAAAATCAGTGACACAGGATATTTGCTAATTGGGAAGAGAAGGTGCTCAGCTGAATGAGGCCTCAGAGCAGTGCTTCCATTGCTCTTCTTGAAATCGTTAAGGACAGGGGGAAGGAGAGTCTTGCCAAAAAAACATGTTTTGTTCAAACAAACTGTAATGTATGCAAGGACAGCCCAAGACTTCCTCTGAAACGTGACTGACTCAGCAGAGCCTCTGCAGAAAGCTTTGCCAGCATATTAAACCCAAAATTGACACCCTCATTTGATTTCCTTGTAATTGAAGCTTCCACACCTGCTATCATTTGGCCTTCCCTCTTTTCTGCATGACATCAAGGTAAACAACTAAGTAATTATTACAGCTGTTCCCACAGACATCTAAAGCACTTACCTCAGGTAACAGATTTTGTTAAAATTATTGGACTGGAGTTATCATCTCCTACTACACTGCAAAAAAATCTATGTCTCTCTTATATGCAACATATAATAAAAAAGCTCAATAAAAGCCTGAAAACAAATCTTTCTTTTCTACAAGTTCATAATCTGGTTTTCAAACTAACAGAATCCAAGAGAGCACCTGACATGCTATGCAAAACTTGAGCTTTTCTCTGTTGTGAAACAATTTTGACTCTTTGCTGAGACTTGGAGGTTTGGGTTTTCATTGTATTATTATGGTAGCTAATGTGCAACCTGTATAATTACTTGACATTTCTTCTCTTCCTGCTGCTTATTCTCCTCACCTGAAATCACATTCTTGTACCATACCCATAGCCTCTGAATTCTAAAATACTGAATCTCATCCCCATACAAATCTATTTGACAACTAAAAAAAATGAAGGGAGGGGAGGAAAAATAAAATAACAGCATCTGGAGAATTGCAGCTCAACAATATGCTTTTCAAAGTTACCAGCAGGAGTCAGTCACTCTGTCAGGAAGTTCCTGTCTGTGTTCGTGCCTGAGATACTGAATGGGATTGCCTCACAGGTACTGTGGAAGAAGCCTTAGATGAAGGTACATCAAACAAGCCGTAACTATAATTCAGACTGGATAAATTCATAAACATAGGTTTAACTAAGGGAATGTGCTGGTTTTGCATTGGAGCCATATTGAAAGTTTTTCAATTTAAACAAAATTTTCCTCAAATAGAACATAATAATCTCCCTTTTTTGCTTAACAACAGCAAGAAGAACCCTGTATGAATGCAGGCTTCATTTGGTATTGCAATAGCAGTTTGTGAACTGTTCCAAGAGCTGTAGAGTGTATCCATACTGATAAGTGCCTTTTCTTTTCGTGAGCATAAATAACACACTTTTTTAGAAGAAATGGAAGAATAAAGTGTATCATCACAATTTCCACCAGAGTAAAACTTATCAGCTGGACTAGGGAGAGGGATTAACTGACAGGAGAGCTACAGATAAACATCTTCTGAACTGCACATAGTGCCAAGAAAGTATGAGAGAAATAGTGTACTCTGAGATAGGGAAGAAAAAACTCTACCGAAGCCATTATAGCTATTGCAATGATTCAATAACATTTGGTGTGTGCAGTTCAATTATCCCACTGCCAGAGTGTGACTAATTTCACTCTCACAAAACCTAAGTAATTAAACTTGTAAAATTGAGATAGAGCAATTCTACAATTAACCAAAAAATCAAAATTATTTGGTGTGAATCTCCACCTGATGAAACAATAAAGCTGCTTTCGTTTGCCATAGTGACTCTCTCTGGACTTGATCACTGCCTTTCAGACTGTTTACCAAGTTTTTGGCCTATGGTCCACCCCTAGTGCCAATAAAGGCTCCCTTCCACAACTCTTCCTCCCTCATTAATTAAAATCCAGAGCTGAGGAATAAATGGGATGTGGGAACCTTCAGAACTGAGTGAAGCTCAGTGGCTCCCAAGACAAAATCACTGAACCATAGTATCCTTACCAGCAGCCAGCTGCAAGGGCTGAAGTCCCTGGAGCTGTCATGGGGCTGCAGAAGGGTGGCCACCTGCAGTGCAACATGGCAGGGGGTGCACAGCCTGCATCTGCAGCTTGGCAGTGACTTGTAGGTGGTGCTGTAAGCCCGAGAACAGCACCAGAAAAATAAACAGTTTACTTTGTGTAAAAGGGTGTAATTACATAACTTCCAAGGAAGGGCTTTCAGAAGCAAGGATGCACCTTCTCCAATGTGCATCTTCCACTGCACAAATTCTGGATGCCCGGATTATAAAACTCTAGAGTGTAACACAAACACAAAGGTAATTGTATAAACCTTCCTCAAGGCAAAGGATGATAAATGACCCAGCAAAGCATTTCATTGTTGCAGAATACTACACACACTCCGACACCAAAAAAATCTATGGAGATTAAAATTCTGAAAGAAACGTGGAGCTCAGGAAAAGGAAGCTTAATGAGCTACCTCACTACAGGCAGTCTTTGTACCTATGATTAATTTGATGTTTCCTCACATTTATTTTAGGAAGGGGAAAAATGACTGTAACTAATTTTCTAAAAGGTGAACATCAAAGCTTTTAAGTGATGCTATCTCACAGCCAAAATTTCTAACACTGTGTACACGGGTAAACAATTAGCAACAGGCTTTATAGTAAGACTGATATTTTTAAAAAATAGTTAGCAATTGATTTTGAATAACCAATTCAACATCCTCGCCAGGAGCTGTTTTCTGAGGGTTGGGGCTTTCTTCCCTGGTTTATGGATCCTGGCAGCATATCAAACTGAAACTTGGAGTGAAGTACAACTTTCAGAAACCTCAACAAAAATATAGGGAAAACCAAGAGTCCAAATATCAGGGATTCTCTTCTGTATTGTCCTATGCTACACTGAGCTTGTAAAGTAGCAGGTAGTGAACAAAATTACATTCTCAGCTGCATTTCATTTGCCTTTGCAAAGACATCCTCTCCTACGATAGAAAAAAGATGAAGTGGGTCCAAGGATCTGACAGGCAAGTGAAGGATGAATTACTGTTATTGTGATGAACTGAGTCTCTTGTGATAACAAAAACATCAGCTCAGTTGAAAATGTGGTGTGTAGTGCAAGCTCACTCTTGTGATGCTAGTTAGACATTGATGCAATTGTGCTGTCTCTGGGTTTCAGAGCGTAGGCCCTCAATGTGCACTGCACTACACAAACACAGCAGCTTAAACCCAGCAGCTTATGGATCCTGGTGCTCCTACCATTGTGTCTTTAGTGTGGATGGGAGTCACAGCAGCTGCAAAAGCCTGGAGGAGGGGGACCAGGAAGGAAATTCTGGCACAGACACAACCACAGACACCTATCTGTAGGACATGGCTGTGTTTCCAACTCTGCTGTTGGTCACTACATCCCAAGGAGGACAGAGAACTTGACAAAAGTCTTCACTGAAACATGATCTGTAATAAATAAAAAGCTACCTGATTCTCTAAGTTTCTTCCCTGCATTCAGTCTGTTTTGTTAGAACTCTTCTTTTGGTTTTTTATTCAGCTAATTGATGGAGATTCCAACAGCACCAGAATTTTTAAATCTTCTTCTCCTTCAGACTTCCTACATCATCCAATGGAACTTTCCTCTCCATACTGAATTTTACTAGAATGGAATCTGAAATTCAATGTTTTGCTGTGAGAATTTAAGCTTGGCTCCAGTGAACATATCTGAAAAGCACTTAATGCCTACAGCTAACCTGAACATTCATAGTTCCTTTCAAATGGCCTTTCTTAGCAGCAAGGAGAGTTCCCTTTTACCAGTGTACAGCAGTGGTGCACAACCACCCACAGCTCACCTCTAAAGAGAAGCAGCATTATTCCCCCAGAGCTCCAGGGATGATGGTATTAGAAGTCTGACTCCCACAGCAACCTTAATAAACCATGTATTTGCATCAAGGGATTACGTCCATGAGTGCAGGGGAGTGGACTCATTTAATAGTCTTTCTCTACCGCTGACTGCTCTGATCCCTACAGCAATTCTGCTCAGTGAAAAAACAGCTACAGAATGACAAATTGATGCTTTCCTTCCTTCTAAAACAAGTCACCTCTGATTTTATGGCTACACCAGATGCATTTTCCTCACTTAGATTTAAGGCAGACAAGCTGGTTATATTTCTCTCTATTTTTGTCAGAAGCTTTGTATTTTGTGCAGGATGCCTCAGGTCAGGGCCAATCTAATTCTACAAACTATGGTTGATCTGTTTTGCTTTTGCTGAGCAATAGCTCACAAAAATAATCTCTACGATCCTGACTGCAGCAATTGGGCAGGATTAGACAGTCAAAGGTCTGACATACACAGGCATGTACCTTTGTCTTCAATTCTGTATGCCTCCATTATTAGATGGTAATGCAGCTAATCCTCCATTTGAATTTTAGATAAATAACCCCTTGCCTCTTTTTTTCTTTGCATTTTATCCCCTCTGCATGAATGAAAATGCATTGAGAGTACTACCATGAAAATAAAGCAGTCCCCTTATGTTGGCTGTAGGGTGCCTGATCTGAAGAGCCTCTCAGGACTATCACCTGGCACTAGCTGGCAACATTGTGTCAGCCTCAGATGCTGCCAGTGGCAGAGGGAACTGAAAACTCTCAGCTGTCCTGCCTCCAGAGAGGCTCTCACTTCCTACAGCCATACAAGGGCACACTGGTGTATGCAGACAGGGTATTTAGCACTGGTAATGCCTCTGCTGTCTCTATCACATAGAGAAACAGCTCCTTTCAGGGTACAGAAACACCAAATTAATTGTCCAGAATACATTTTAAGCCTCTTCCTCTCACAAATTCAAAGTTTTCCATCTCCTCAGAGTAAAGTTGTAGTATAAATTTGTCCTACGATGGAGTTAGGCAACCACATGTAGAATTTTGCTCTGTAGCCATATCTGTACCTAGCAACGTAAAATCCAGTGATTTCCCTTGATCTCTTTGCTTGTGGTAAGTGTCTCAGCCCAGGAAAGTGGGACCTTACAGACTTATACCTGTGCATAGTGAATATTCAGATAGAGTGAAGACTCTGGAACACATACAAAGCCACTTCTGTGACATTCAAGTGGCTCAGTCTTGTGGCTTTAATCACTGACCAGTTCTCATTTTTCCCAAACTGCCAATTCCATCTATTCTGGCTTAGCACAGAAACTACCATATTCTTTCCTCTGGTCACAAGGGAAGCTTGTAGACCTTCAAAATAGATGCTATCATTTCCCAGCTGACTATTTCTGTTCCTGTTGTTCCCACTTTCTAAAAGTTCATTACCAATCTCTCAAACACCACAACCTCCCTCTGGTCCTTCACTCCCTCACTCAGAGTGAAATTAGCCCTTGAGCTAGAGACTGAAACATCCTTCTGCACTCCTAGGAGAAGTCTCATTCAAACCACTCCTTTCTCACTTTAGCCCTCAGAGAGGTAATGTGATGTATTTACATCTTTGCCTTTTTTCTCCATTTTTCATGTTGCCTGCAATTCCTACAGACCTTCTACAAACTCCAGGCCTCAGAACATCTCAGCTCCAGACTGATGTAACTACAACTTGTCTTAAAGAACTTCACTGCCTTATTATAATCCCCTGTTTTAAGAGTTAAAAGTGCCTTTCCCTTTTTCTTTCATATTTTTTTTTTCTTTTAAGATTTCCTTTCTTTCAATTATTACAGTTGGGTTCTGACAGCAGTTATCCTACTTTATTTCACATTTTACAGCCAGGTATCCTGTCTTAAAATTCAAAAGAGGGGGTGAATAGCTTCATCAACTGTAAAGGATTGGGAAGGTACCAAGGTATGGTTCTGTTCTCTGGTTTTCTTCTCTTACATCCTTATCCATTAGAAACCTTGACCTTTGTTTAAAATTAAATTAAACCTCTTGTATTTGAGGTTTGAGGAAAATTTAAACATACAAAGCAACTTCATTGCACGTGTTCAGAAAGCACAGGAAGAGAAGCTAAGATACACATGTAAATCTTGGGTTTTCTTCAGAATACAAACCATAAAAACATAAGTTTTCTTTTAAAAATTATGCAAGAACATACACATATAGTTCCCTTGGTTTAGCCATCTAAGCTGTGGTAGAACTCCCAGCACTGTGGTAACAACATAAAAGGAGGGATGACCATCAGCATCTGAACTGAGTGATGAGCACACCAGCTCTCCAGCTCTGAGCACAGCAACAGAAGCAGAACCTCAACAGAAAGAACTTCTGAGAAGCAGAGCTGGTGCAACTGCCATCTGACTGAAGGGCTCCATCCTCCACTGTGGATTTAAGGAGCATCACACTGCAAATGATCTGAGAGGCTCTGCTTGGCAGACTGCAGGCAAGAGCCAGCCTCTGCAAGCGTCACCTTCCCAAGAAAGGGGTTTGTGTGCTTGTGCTGGATACAACACAGTGCTACAGAGTCTTCAAATGAAAGGCAGCAGTGACTAAGGGAACATCCGCTGCAGGATAATGGAGAATTACATACTCCAGCCAGCTCCAAATCTATTTCCCTAGAACTTCAGGAGCAAAATTTGAACCCTTGAAGTCACATCAGTGACACTTAGGTTCAATCCAGATTTAGGCATCGGTTAGCGTAAGTATGCTAAAAAATATCCAAACACCAAAAGTATATATTGTAAAATAAATTTAAAATTAACTTTGGAGTAATTTTTTTTTCTTATATAATCTATAGTTTTTTCAGGTTGTTTTGCCTGTTGTCATCTGAAATCTGTGTATTTCCTGGACTTGTTTTCTTTATTTGGGAGTGAACACACTGATTTTCTCTATATTTATGAGAAGTTTTTTCCAAAATGGCTGAAGGATTTAACCATACAAATATTTTTGACTCTCAATAGGATTTGTTTTCCAAAATTCTCTAAAGGCTTTTGACAACTCTAAGCTCCCAGACCTACAATAAGGCTGCTTTGTGTATTACTGTGTTTTTATTTCACAATTGTTCTACTGAGCTGCCTTACAGTCATGCATATCTGCTGACCAGCACACTTGAAGGAATCCTGGAGAATACACATAAAATTCTCTGTCTCCTGTAAGGTAATCATAAGCACCAAAACCAGAATGTTTATGTGTCTTATGCTGCCCAGCTCAGATGTAAGTAAGGACAGAAGAACTCAGGAAACCAACTGAAAGATCAGCAGAAGCCAAGAGTGAGTGGGAGAAATGTTTCTTTGGACAGTTTTAAATCTTCACACCTAAATCAGAGGGAACTGTGAACTGTCTGGAATAGAATATTAGCCCCCTTCGATGTATTCCCTATCACACAGCAGAGCAGCACTTTGGATCATATTCACCCTGCTGAACATACAGAATTCCTCAGCTCTGCTGAGCATTTCAGATTAATAATGCAGAGGCAGGTGAGGTGAATCACAAGAGATCAGAAAAGGCCAAACCATTCACTATTCAGGCTCCCCACATGGCAGAGCTCACCAAGAACAGCTGTGGTGTCAGTGCACAGGTGAAATGGTGGCCAGGTGGGGGGGGGCTGGAAAACCTGGAAGATCTCACATGGAATCATCCACACACCATGCCCAGAGCAGAACATGAAGATGCCTTTCATTCCTTTGTGTCTCAGTTTTAAAAACTGATTGGCAGAGCTCAGCCCAGACTCACTGAACTCAGCCTGACTGCCTTATCCAGACTCATGACTAGGTCTATAAAGATTAAATTTTTTTCCCCTCCTGAGACATAGCTGTGGTTTTCTCCAAAAGTAACGCTGTGTAGCACAGTCTGTACATGTGGGAATATTTGGAAGTCCCCTATGGGAAAAACATAGAATGAACTGTTGAAATCATGAATTTAACTCAACAGGGTTAAAATCTAAAAAAATGGATTACAGAAACAGATCTGCTGAAGGAACAGTCATCTGAGCCTAGAAAAAACCATGACTCAGAAAGCTGCGCAGCAATTGCAAACAACTCCCATTGACCCTTGCCCATAATGTTTTAGGCAATAGAACAATATGTAAACCTAGAGTAAGTGGTTTTCAAGAGAAAGAGTTTTTAAAAGGTTTTTATTCAAGAATTATGCCCTATGTCAGTTAAAATTGTATAGAGAGTAGGTGAAAGAAGCAAAGGTGAGAAAAGGATGCAGGTAAAAAAATTATTTCAGTCTAAGGAGGTTATAATCACAAAGTGAATCACCACAAATACACACTGAATACTTCCATCATTACCTGCCTTCTGGAGTGAATGACTGGATGATCAGATTAGTAACTTTCTCTTAAAATCCAGATTTTCTGTAGGCTAAATACAACTCAGCATCTCTGAGTAGTCTGGGAAAAAAATTTGTCTGGCAGCACCAGAAATAATACAAAGTCTGAAATAGCAACTTGGGCTGGTAAGTTTTTTTGAGTCTGTTTGTTTGTTTGTTTGTTTTAAATAAAAACAAACACTTCTTACTTTAGGGCCACAGTTTCTATCTTACATCCTACAGCTTATATGAGATCAACTTGAATTTTCTTTTTTTCCATCTCTTTTCCTAATTACTGGTAAAAATCTGGCATTCAACTCTGCTTCTGATCTCCCAACTTAAAATATTGAATGGAAAGAATCCATTGTTTCCATGACATTAGTAACACTGAATCTAAGGAAATTATTACCAAGCAGAACCAACAAGTATGGGACTGCAGTGAGCTGCCCCCCTGGCCCTGGCCAGCTACTCTTGGTCTAACAGAGAATACATGGATTGTAAGGTCACTGAAAGACAAGGGAAACACAACTGATATTGAAGTAAGGGGAAACAAGCTTAGAGAAGCCTAATTGTTAGTCCAGTCAGTTCAATGAAGAACTATTCAAGTGGGACAGGGCCCACTGCATGCCCTCAGTCTCCTGTAAGACACAGAGGTCCCCCATTATCAGTGGCCATGCCTGATTAATCACTCACTCAGCCACTCATCTGCAAATGACCTGAGCTCTGTAACTGACCCCAATGGGACCACCAGGGCTCCCCCAGTTGTGAGCAATCATTCAACGGTGCTCTGTGGCATTCAGCTGTCACCCACACACCAAAGAAACCCATTTTACACTACAAAATGCCTTGTGATACTTCCTTTAAAATGTATTCATGTGAAGACACATTTTGTGAAGCAAAATCCTTTAAAAATAACCACAATAGAGAAGCAATTGGAGTGAATTAATTTTACCTGATTCAACTGGCAGCCATTACAATTACAAAACCAGCTCAGCTTGCCATAGAATTCTCTGTTGATACACTTTTATCTTGAAGAGGGATAAAGAAAGAGAAGCATTTAAAGGCACCTTATTATCTTCCTGATTGCTGATGAGGGCAGGAGCTGAATCTGGCTCTCACTACATGCTATCCTTGGTAAGTAGTTAATCAGTAAAAGGAGCAAAATGTAACAGAACTTACAGAGCCCCTTATTCCATAGAAAATGGTTTAGAAGCTAGTTTCACCGTTATAGGCAAAAAAGGTATATAAAAACCAGCAAAATACTCACATTGGGGTAGATTTAGGAATTCAAGCTACAGGTTAATTTATCTACAGCTCGCTCAATGTCGGTAGGAGTCTGTCAACATAGCTGACATCTAAGCTTTGAACTTGAGCATTACAGCCTGCTTTGATTTAAATGCTATCTCCAATACCACTTTCAAGAGAGTTATGTCATGAAAATGAAGGTTTGTGGCACATTTACTTATTACAGTACAAGAAAAATATACACAGTGATCCTGTCTTCCAAAGTACTGTTGCAAATTTAATTGCTCTTCTGAAATTATCCTGAACTAAATACTTGCAAGCTCTAATCTTGTGTGTTCTAAAGACTTTAAGATAGTAAAATAAGCTCTTTATCACAGTTTCATGAAGAGTACAATGGAAAAATAAATCCTGTGATAAATATCTGGCAGTAAAAGGATAATGAAGCCAATACAGAGAGGGCTAAGGATTGAAACTGTCCAGGGAATAAAGAGCAACAGACAAGTTCATATTTTCCCTGCCTCTTGTGGCATTAAATCTTTCTTGAGAGAGAAATTGCACCTAGCCATTTTCCTAAAAGAAGGATGGATTACTGGAAGTGATAGGTAAAAAGCAATTTATTTACATAACTGTCTAAGAGCATCACATTTTTTCAGCCTATTCTCTTAATGATACAACATGATAGATACAGTTACTTTGAAGGGTATTATTCCTTTTTGCCCATATGCCTAGAGCAGCTTTTGCCAAAAATACAAGAAGTATTATAAAGTTGCTATGAGAGATTTAAAAACAAGTTAATTACTCATCTATGTGAGAAAGGAAACATCTGCCTTAAGAAAACCACCAACCAACCAATTTTCCTTTTGAAAATGGTCAGACATTATTCAAACCCAAAACACAAGGGAACATACAGGTAGGCATCAGATCCAATGTGGATTTTCAACACTCTTCTGATCTTACAGCAGGATCTAGCAATAAAAAGCACTGTGCCCACAGATAGATTGCATTTCATCATACTGCTTAGAGCTTCCATTTGTTTATTTTTTGATAACTGAAAATTCATTTGAATTTGGCTATAGAGTAAAAAAGTTTTCCCTGATATGAAGCATCATTCTTACTATATAATAAGTCTCTGTTCCAAAATAAGGGACTACTACCCAAACATATAATAATTTTAAAAACCTACATATACTTTTATTTCAGAAAAAAAAAAAGTATGAAAAATTTCAGCCCACATGTTTCATTTGAGCTATAAACCACTAAAGAGATGATTTTGCAACAGAAATTGGTGTAATACTGAATAACAGCAGCCCTACCTATACTGGGGAGAAAGGATCCAGCCTGTGAGAATGCTGAGGCAGAGCTGAGTCATGCCCTGTCCCTGTGACTGCAGCAGAGACTCAGTGAGCACAACACAAACAGCAATGTGCAAGTGGTTGCCTGAAACCTTTTGGCCAAGGAGAGAGCAAACCATGGTCGGCCTCAAGACCCAGGGCAGTCAAGAGAAAAAGTCTCACATTGATTTTAAGGGCCTTGTGTTCAGCTCTGCAATGTTTGTTTTCATGCAACCCAAGCTATTCTGCAAGTTTCCAGCCTGGCCAAACTTCCAAGCATGAGTTACAATGGAAACTGGAATGCATTCAAATGTTATTGGCTCTTCAGAAATGAAGCCAAATTTACACTAAAAAGCACTGTTTAACAGGAATATGTTGATTTCCCAAAAACTGTGTAGTATCAAATGGCAATGTTAAAAAAAACAGAATTCTGTTTTCAAGCCAGGAGAAAGAGTGGAATAGCAATCTGAGCCTGTTCCAGCCTCACAAAATGCTTATTTTGTGTATAATAATGTATTGCTGGGCTTGCAACACATCCACCGATAACAGAAAGTAGAAGGGATCACTGTGCAGTTTTGTTGTTATTTAAAGGCTCTTTTAATCAATAAGTTACTTAGATGTGCAATTTTCCAGCTTAGCCATAGAAAGGTAGCAGTGTATTGCTCAGCAGAGTATTGCTTATTAACATATTTCAGCTTTCTTCCTTAGAGTGTGGAAAGTGCTGTTTCATAATGTTTAATGCAACACATTTCAGTATTTTAAGCAGGTGTTTTACTTCTGAGACCCTGTAGAGGGCATTATGAAACACAAACGCTGCCTCTTCCCAAGCCTACATTTCTGGGACAGTAATGGGAACAGAGCTAATGAGGATGGAGTGAAATCCAGCAGATACACCCACTTCTTAACACTTCTGTGCATACATAAGGCAAAAGAATCACCATCTTTCTGCTGCCAGTAAATCTGCCAGATATAGCAAGGATCTGGGATCCTTTTCCTTGACCTGAAATAATTTCTTTTCACTTGCTTGCAAATGTAGAGTTTGTGTATGAGTTTGCTGTAATTAGGTTCTGCAAGCCTCACTACTGATATTCAGTGCAGTAATACCAAAGCAACATTTCCCCTCCCAATCTCATGATTTTTCTCTTACTCTTTAGTATTTTCTCCTGTTGCAGGGCTTACTCTAACTCAGGAGTGTGTTTCAAAGGTGCTGGTTTCACTCATGTTATTCTCCTTCCCAGTCCACTGAGTGGCACCAAAGCTTCTTCTTAACCCTTTGCTTTTCTGTTTTATTGCAGAGAAGAAAAGTAAATCACTGCAAGACTGGTGTCCATCCTGAAGGGCGGTAATAACACATCTGTACCTGAGAAGAGATCTCCATGAATATCCACCTGCCTTAAAATGGGTCTGAGGAAGAGGACAGGCCTGGACAAAGTGTTGCTGGGGTGTTTCAGTTGTGGAAAAGGGTCTTTCCCTCACCACAGGAGTAGATGGTTTGTTCTTATGAAAACCTGAAACCCATGAGGGATCATCAAGGACAAGTGACAGCTCCTCATAAATCTTCTATTCCCTGGATGGTCTGTTAATTGAATAAGCAAAACAGACCAAGCTGTCACATCCTCTCCCTACCTTCCTAGATTTTTGGAACGGTTGAAACTTGCAACAGTCTCAAGCTCATTTTCATTCATGTATATGTGGAAATACAAGGCATGATGGGAAGGGCTGTCTTTACAATAGATTCACACTGAATTAATCCAAGTGGAAAGCTGCATGCCTCTTGGTTTTTTTTCCAAAAGAGTGTCTAATAGGATTAATTTCAAGGCTGTGGATGTGAGTTAGCATGTTTTCTTCCAAGCAAGGCAAAAAGGGCCATAGTGCTGGGCATTATGGGGCTCCCTGCCAGCCAGTTCTGCTTCATGCTCCTTTGCCAATTAATCTTGCAATGTCTGCCCCAAACAAACAGGTTACTAATCATAAATTAACAGCTAAATGCTCATTTTGCACTTCTGTATCCCCTTTTCACTTGATTTTATGCTCTGGAGCTGGCAATTCAAGAGGTGAAAGGTAGGAGAAGGATAGACACACAAAAATCTGCACCACCCCCATTCTTATTCCAAAAGATCTCTTTAGGGAACATCTGCCTGAATTCCCCAGGAGCAGGTGCGCACAAGGAAGGGGAGAAGAAAATGAGCTAAGAGGAGCTGTCCAAAGGCAGCTGCCACTGGTCTGTGACCTGTAGGCCACACAGTATTAAATGCTAAAGGAAATGTGTGTCTGAAGCAACTTCTCAGCAGTTTCACTCTGAAGGACATGGTAATTTATATTAACCATAAAAGCCTTTTGGGTATTGCCTTTTGGGTTGAGAGGTGTGCAGTGTGGAGAAACTGAGGCATTTAATTTCAACAGCACAACTGCATTGAGGGATGCAGTCAATGGTCATGTACCATGTTCCTCAACTAAGCTTTGATAAAGATCTCAGCTTAGGATTTATAAAAAATGCATGCTGGAGATTCAGAGGGGCTTAGCAAAGGAGGAAAGAGTCTGTTGTTGAACCTAATAGATGTTTGCCATTTAGAAAGTCACTTAAAAAGATATAGCTTTTGGAGATTTCTTGAGTTAAGCAGAAAGGAATCAGTCTGTGCTCCCTCCTCCAGCATTCTCTGTAGCAAAACATCAGTCTCAGTCATATAAGTAAAAATTCTTTGAGTTATATTTTTGCTAAACAACACCTATGCATGATAACACTTCAGTTATGAAGACACAGGCCTGAAAGGCTTAAAAGCTCTCCACAGCAGTGAGATATACCCATCTTTTATTGGCTGAATTTCCATGCCTGCTGTTTCTCATTTCAGAATCTATGGTTATCACAGAAAAATGTCTGGTTCCTCTTTCTGCTCTGTACCACATGTGACAAAAGACACCATAAAGCCTGCCTGGGCAAGTATTTACCTCTTCCCATCCCTACCACTCCCAATGAATCTCTTTGAGGACTGCTATAATCCTGATAAAGTGTTTGCCTCATACATTGATATGTACCACATCAAATTTTCAGGAAGTATTGTAGTACAGATCTCAGAACCCTGTTATTAATATAATCCATCCTAGAGGCCTTTTTAGTGTTCTGCAGGATCTCTGTAGCCAAGTAAGAAAGCAGCTAAGAACCTGTACTGCCTCTGTCACAGTAGGGTCAACTCAGCTGGGAGGAGGTGATCCTTGAATATTAACCATCTTTCTTGGAACCCTCTTCCCTCCAGGACCTTATCCCACAGCTCTGTACCAAGCAGGTCCCTGAAGAGGCCAAAGTCTGCTACCCTCAAGTCTGGGGCAGTGCCTTTGCTGTGCACCCTTTTCACTGTCCTAGCACTTCAACATTCCACCATGCCATGGTCACTCCAGCCAAGGCTGCCCAGGAGCTTCCCCACCAGCCTTTCCTTGTTGGTGAGAACAAGATCCAGCATGGCACCTCTCCTTGTTGGATCCTCTCTCACTTGGAGAAAGAAGTTATCATCAGTGCATTCCAGGAACCCCCTGGATGACCTAGGCTCTGCTGTGGTGCCCCTCCAACAGATATTGAGGTGGTTGAAAGAATGCACGAAGACCAGGCAGGCTCTTCCACTCAGTCTTCCTGGTTAGCACTATAATGCCACTATCCCCACCCTCCTCTCATCCTGACCCATAAGCTCTCAGCCAGCTCCACATGCATCCCCAGGCACGGCTCCATGCACTCCAGCTGGACATTAATATAGATGGTAACAGCTCTTCCTTGTCCCCCTTGCTTGTCCTCCCTGAAGTACCTGAATCCTTTCATTCCAGTACTCTGGTCATAGGATCCATCCCACACATGTCCATGATTCCACAGCCCTGCAGATCTGTACACATTTCTAACTACTACTAATTACTCCCAATGCTACATGCATTTGCATCTAAATCTAGCATTTTGCATTTTAATCTAGCCCCTAGTGAAGCTTTGGACTGGCTGGATTTCCTTTGTGCTGCCCTTCAGGGGTTCTCCTGCTGACGTGTGATCCCTCTCCAGGCTCTGGGCATCTCCTGCTGGCCTGGCATTCAACTGGTAGGAGTGGAATGGGCTGAAGGTCCCTCCCCACAGAAGCCCTGCCTGCCAGCTTGGCAAGCCTGTGACTGATGATGCTCTTCCCCTTGTCTGACAGATGGAGCCCATCTGCCCCCCGCAGGCCAGGTTTCCAAGCAGAATCCCATCTTCGAGGTAGCTGAACCAGGCCTTGTCCTTGCTGGTGCAAGCTTCTATTCTCTTGCATCACTGGCCTCTCTTCCTCCCGCTCTCCCTCTTCCCTGTGGGTGCCAGCAGGAAAGTTTGGATCTGTCTGGCTGTGGGTCACTGCAGACTGTGCTTGGAGCAGCTCTCCAGCTCCTCCCCAGCCCCCCTGACACCACTCGCCCATCTCACCACCTCCTGCAGCTCAGCCAACTGTTGCAAATATGCAAATTGTAATTAGAAGGAAGTGTCAGACCAGCCACATTAGCACTGATGTTGCAAACACACTGCAGCTTGATTTACACAACAACATTTTGACAGCACAATTATGTCAGTTAAAAATGGGGAAGAGCACAGCTACAGCATCTTAGCTATGACAGAGCTGATGAAATCACTCCTTGTTGAGTTCACACTGAATCTAACATATTTTCTTCTGAAGCAGAACTAGAGCTGCACAGGGACTGCTCAGCTGGAAAACAAGCTGTGAAGGCAAGGAAGTATAGCCAGGGAGCAATGACGAGCAACTGGAAGAAGTTCAATTAGCACACATGGATCCACAAGAGGATGAACTCCTTTTTTAAACCTTCGTCATTTTCACTAGAAGTGAAACTCACACTGAATTCAGTAGGCTATTGAGGGGTCTAGCTAAAGTTCACACAGCAACTGAGATAAGTCCATGATTGTAACAATTAAATTGTTGTTATTATTAGCAACCTGGCACAGCTGCAACTAAATATCCCAAGTGCAGCCTAATCGCAATGTTTCCTATGCATGCAAGTGCATAAAAAAGTTGGTAAGAAAGTGCTTTACTATCTAAAAACATACAGGATAAAAAAAGAAGTGGCTCAGCAGAGATAAAACCTCTTATTTAAATTATTGCTATTGTGCTAACATTTGCCTCACAGTCCTTCAAGAAGTCAGGCTTTGCATGAATATTTTGTATTGTGAAATCAATGAAGACACCAAGTTCTTTTTTCCAAGATGAAGAGATCGAATCCCTATTTTAAGTAGGAAAAAAAAGCATTGACATTTCAAGAACAGTACAGTTTGTACTTCTAAGATGAGATGTGAGCAGTATGAATTATGACTCTGATATTAAGTAGTTCTGGTCCATCTACTACTCTCCCCTCAAGAGCAGCTTCAATTTCCATCTCCACTGAAGTTAAAAAGAAGACTGAATTAGAAGCATGTTTCTTCTTCAGTTCTCTTTAAAACAGAAAAGGGGAGTTAAAAATGTCTTGGACAGAGGGCAAGGAACTATGTATAACTATGGCAAAGTCAGCAGTATTGTAGCACAAAAAACAAACACTTGAGATTTAAAATAGAAACTGCATGCCTGGATTTTAGCAGGGAGCCCTTTTCTTTCCTTGTGTAATGGACAGGGACAGGAATAAAAACCCCACAAAACAAGGTGTGTATTCCATCTAAGCTGCTCCCTGACCACAGAAATTGGAAAGAGCTTTTGGCAGTGAAACTCCTTAAGAGTCAAAAACCTCCTTAGGCTTCCAAAACTGAGTAAAGAGAACAGTTAAAAGAGTGGTTCTTTCTATCAATTTACATATTTCCACTGGAGTCTTACATCTGCAATGCAACTGCATTTTGATGAAGTGCTGCCCAGAAACAGTGTCTGAGCCCCATCTTCCCTGTGGATGCACCACAGCACTCACTTCTACACTACACTGCTTGTTTTCTTCTCAGGTACTGTCCTCTGTCTCCTGCTTCTTAATTATTAATTGCTCAAGCTCCATCACCCCCCCTTAGCTCCTGCTGTGTTAGATTAGCCCATTTTCTGTTTCATGCAAAGATCTTTAATGATGTAAGCACGCTGATCATTATCCAAAGCAACTAACTGGGGTTTGTATGAGTACCCTATCATTTTATTTGCACATGTGCAATAGAGGCCCAAACAGTAACATTCCAGCCTTCTTTTTTTTTTTTTTCAATCAAGGTGAGGAGTGTGCCTTCCTCAGCCCTGGTGCATCCCTGGGGACCAGGGTCTACGTCATGTTTAGTTTGCAGTTTGATGTTTATATCCTTTCACATGAAATTCTCATTTACTGGAACAACAGGGTTTGATATTGAAGTAGCTGCAGCTGAATGGACCATGTAATTAGGCATGGATTCACTTGTTGGCAAGCTCCCAAGGATAGTGTGACACCAAGTAACTTCCCTAGCTGTCTACTATGGGTATCCAATGATGCCCAAAATAATCTCTTCTAATCTCCACAGAAATATGGAGGGCCACAGTCCTGGGGCAGAGGCAACACACCACCTTCACAGTGTGAGTGTCACCATGCAGAAACATGTTTTACTAGTTTTGTCAAGGAGAATGTAAATTTCCAAACAGAAGAGTGAAATAAACATATTTCTGTAAATATTAGTGAAACCGGATACTTCAGCTATATACAGTTTTTTTTCTTCACATCAGGAAACCCAGAATTCACAACTATTTTTCCACAGTTTCAGCTGTAACAGATCACTGGTTTTTTTTTTTTTTGGTTGAAGGAAATTTTCCACAGGAAATTCATAACTAGGTTTGTCTAGTTGCCCCAAACACAGCCCAAGAGAGTAGCAGACAAGCAGCTAGCTCATGGCCAGCTCACAAAAGAAAACGTTTTCTTTACCTGCAGAGTTTTATCCTGAGTTCTGACCTTTAAAGAACACGATACCTCATTTCTGCAATTCAGAAATTAAAATTTCAGCGTGTCACCCCCTGGTGGTTACCGAAAGCAAACATAAGCAGCAAAACACCTGGCCGTGCTTGAGCCTTTCGGGGTCACACAGGGCGAGTCCTCCTGCCCGTGCACGGGCGTGGGGCTGACACATGGCTGACACCTGTCCCCCAAAAACAGGGGAAAAACAATGGCCAGGACCCGCAAGCGCCATGAGGCAGCAAAAGCCCAGTCCGCTTACCTGCCTGAGGCACCAGGCTTGGCTCACCTGTCTGAAAGCCTCCAGCCCCTGCTTACCTGTCTGAGGAACCTTCTAGAACTCCCCAGCCCCTGCTTGCCCGCCTGAGGAACCTTCTGGAACTCCCCAGCTCCTGCTCACCCACCTGAGGAACCCTCTGGAACTCCCCAGCTCCTGCTCACCTGCCTGAGGAACCTTCTGGAACTCCCCAGCCCCCGCTCACCCGCCTGAGGAACCTTCTGGAAGCCCCCGGCCCCCACACACCTGCCTGAGGAACCTTCTAGAACTCCCCAGCCCCTGCTCACCCGCCTGAGGAACCTTCTGGAAGCCCCCGGCCCCCACACACCTGCCCAAGGAACCTTCTGGAAGCCCCCGCCGCCGCCGGGTCGCAGCACGCCCTGAGGGCTGCAGGCAGCACCGGGCGCTGGGCCGGGCGCACCTGCCGGGCACAGCCCCTCCCTCAGCGCCAGGCCGGGGGCTTGGCTCCCCTCAGGAGCACACCTGAGGCGCTCCCAGCCCCACATCCACGCTCCCAGCCTGGAATCCCGGAGAAATTCCAAGGGGAGCCGTCCAGGATGGATTTCGTGGGCAGGGGTGGCATCACCAGGTGAGGTCCCCCAGGGCTCGGGCGGCAGCTCAGCCTGTGGGGTAACACCCCCCCCCCCCAGCCCCCAGAGCCATACGCAGGGGAGG